>CM049796.1:38268265-38533870 GCA_027422405.1 Ptychobarbus kaznakovi
TTTTTAATTTGAATCATTCCTTTAATAATCACAGTTTTCAAGAGGTCACATCATGCAGTTAGTGCATGCGTATGAGCACGCAATTCATTCCTACTGAATGGCCCCATAGCATGAACTGAGCATTTGTCATATTTGTTTCCATGCTAATGTGTGAATCTGAAGAGGATGTGTGCTTGAAAACCAGTGCAGGCTTTTTTCACCTTGTGTGGCTCCAGGGACAAGTGGTCCTCTTCTCTCTTGTCAATGTGTAGATGTTTGAAACTCCCCCAGGTCATCCAGACCTCCCCCTCACCAGCAATCCTTCAATCTACTCGTCTCTCTCTCTCTCTCTCTCTCTCTCTCTCTCTCTCTCTCTCTCTCTCTCTCTCTCTCTCTCTCTCTCTCTCTCTCTCTCTCTCTCTCTCTCCACTAATGGAGGCTGAAGGACTGTCAGTCTGGCCTGCATTACGACTTCAAGGGCTTCAACTCCATTTCCCTCTGTTCTCCAGCAGAACTCAGGCTGGACTCCTGTGGATTCTCTGAGTCGTTTCGCATGTAGACAGACATGATATACATTCCTGCCTGTGCTTTTAAGGATACTGATGGACTGTGTCACTTGATAAGCTACAGTTCCAGAGTGTATATACAGTATATAGAGTGGGGGAACTATGACGTCACTCTGAAGGCGGATCGGCTGCTAGCATGAAACTGGTTCCCTCGACACAATGTCAACTGGATTTTTCCATAGGCTTTTGGATTATCGCAAAACATAAGCTCTGTGTATATTTCACATTTTTGAATTAATTATTTTTGTATTTTCATTTCGTTTTAATTTTAGTTTAAAAGTTTTATTTTTTTATTACATACATTTTTTGTGAAAATGTTTGATTTTTTAAAGATTTTTTTTACATTTCTATTTAGCTTTATTAAAAAAAAATGTTTTAATAAGTGTATAATTTTTTTTCTATAACTTTACAATTTATTTCAGTTAGTTTCCAAGATTTTTACCTTTTATCCAAGTTTTCCATTTAATATTTAGATTTACCTTTAAATTTGTTTCAATTAACAAAAATTATGTTTAATATGTTTAATGTTCGTTTTATTTAACACTTTATTTTAGGGTCTCTTAACTAGTTGGTTATTAGCATGCATATTACTAGAATATTAACCATTTATTAGTAAAAATTAAGCACGTGTTAATGACTTATTCTACATGACCTTATTCTACATCCATAATCCTACCCAATACCTAAACCTAACCACTACCTTAAACTATTAATAAGCAGCAAATTAGGTATTTATTGAGGGAAAAGTCGTAGTTAATAGTGAATAAGTGTTCCCTATTCTAAAGTTTTACCGTTTTAGTTCATAATAGTAATGGAATTTATTGCAATTCGTTGATTTACAAAACGATTAAAAAAATTCTGCACTTTTTGGTTGAACATTTTAAACATGAATTATTGATATTCATTAATATTAAATGACATGCATACTAATTATTTAAAATGAATGAACAGTAGAGTTTGACATGTTTTTGTATGAAATATAACACAAAAATATCTAAATGATGCATTATACAAACATTATTAGTCATTAGATTCACTGTAACTGGATACACAGTGTTTGTTGAATTACATCATGTAACAATTTAAGCGAATTAACAATTCCTGTACATTGCACACTTGGTGAGTACTAATATACTAGTATGCATCTGCAATTACCTTACTTGCCATTGTGACAATTCAGAATAAAACCTGAATATTTATGACACTTTTTTGCCAATAATTGAATGATTATCAAAGATTTTCAGCCTCAGCATTAACAAAAGGCTTATTCACATTCCATACAAATTAGCAAGCCACCGCCGGTTGTTTCTTCAAAGAAGGAGAGGAGTTGTTTTTGTCGAGATATGGAATCATTAAAGAAAGCAGCCGCTGCCCCTGCTGTACTGCATCCTTCAAAGAAAATCTATTACCACTTAGTGTCGGCTTCTTCTCCGCTGGAACTCTCAGTCTGGGATTCAATTTACTCTGCAGACGAGGATTTAAAAAATCATGCGTTTATTACCCAGCTTAATTTTTCCTCAGTACTGCCCACTGGTTTAAAATTGTTTTTAATCCGTTCATATCTGAACACTATAGGATGAGCTTTTCAGGCTCACAAATGGAAACGGTATGGCAGGCGCATGTCAGGTGTTTAGCAGTTGATATACTTGCATTGCATATTCTATAATGCATTGTATTTTATGTTACAGAAACAACGTTTGGCTAAAACGTCACTTCTGTAATATTTTTTTTCCAGGAATACATTATATATTGGTACCATAATGGATATTTTTAAATGTATGGGTATTAGCCGATATTTGATACATGCTTACTTTCCATTTAGAATACCTCTGAGGTTGTTTAAAACACACTTAATCGTGAAAATCATTAATAATTTGATAACAATGTTCTATGTTTAGCACATTTCTAAATAAATACTTATTTTTGACACTGGACATTACACATTTAAAATTTTACGAATGATCTGCGATTGGTCACAACACGACAGTAATTATTGACTTAGATATCGGTCAAAATTGTAATGTTAGTGCATAGTGTAATGTTGATGTTTTTCAGTAACAACTTTGTAAATTGGGCTTATTAAAGATTGTGACACTTTACTGCTATTTGCGCAATTAGTTTTGACAGAAGCCAGGCTTCAATGCAATTTTATTGACTAGAAATATTATTATGTTTTCTAACGGTCATGGCAGCAGGTATTCGTTCAGATGATGATCAAATCATAATTGCTTAACGGAAAGTTTCCTATATAGTAAAAAAACAACAACACAATCTCATGGCATTTTGGCGAAGTAGTGGCTAATTTGTTTCATTTCATATAATCCCATGTGTACATTTTTGAACGATTTGGCCATACATTTTGTACAGCCCAGTAATGTTTAAAGGTGTTTAGCTTCTTCTAAACATACGTTTTGGTGCTTTTTTGCAATGTACAAATTCATACAAAGTCTTCATCGTGTAAAATAGTTATGTAATAATCAAACTGAACCTTTTACGTAACTTTACAGTAAAATACTGTTAAATTTACACATTTTGGAAGTGAAAATAAACATTCAACTTCTACAGTAAAAATGATGTAAACTGGCATTCCCACAATTTCCTGTGACATTTTACATGTTATGGTATATTGTTTAAATAATCTTATATATATATATATATATATATATATATATATATATGGTTTTTTTTTTTTTATAAAATGTGTACATATGTATTGTCTTATTTTAGTGTCACCTGTGTTACCATGTGTCTCTTTTACTGCCTCTATTTTAACGGTGGTTATTCTCATCCAGCACCCATACGATCAGCACTGGAGCTCCTCAGGGCTGTACAGAGCTTCTCTCCCCAAGCAATCCCCACTGCTCATTCTCCCTGTACACAAATGAATGTGTTTTTGCATTTTGAACATTGCCTAATTGCACAACTGCCACAGATGTCCAATAAAGCTTATTAATTTTAACTGGTGCGTGCAATTGGAACATGCTGACTGCAGGAAGGTCACACCAGAGCTGTTGTGATCACCAAGATTAATTGAATGTTAATTTCTCCACCATAAGCCGTCTCCAAAGGCGTTTCAGAGAATTTTGCAGTGGGATTATGGTATGGGCAGGCGTTTTTTATGGACAACGAACACAGGTGCATTTTATTGATAGCATTTTGAATGCATAAAGATGTTGTGACGAGATCCTGAGGCCCATTGTTGTGTCATTCATCCACGACCATCACCTCATGTTGCAGCATTATAATAGACCTGTTCTAAAAACATTTTAATTGAGGAGTAAATATAGCCTAATCTTATCCTTCCAGCGCGTCAGTTATGTGGCAATTTTTGTAGTGCAAATTAATTGTACTTTTAATTTAATAATAAAAGTAACTTCATAATAATAATAGGCCTAATACAAATAAGAATATAACAGCCCTACATTGCTTGGAAATAAGCGCCACTGAGGGATTTGCATAATTCCTAGCATTGAACTGAATACAAAAACAATGCAGTGCAAGCAAATAAACAACACAAATGTCTAGCGCAATTCCTTCTTAGCGAATTCCCCCACAAGGTAATTTGTGTGGTCCGTTAGAACAGCATTCTAGGACATAAAAGAAACTCCCAAAGAGCCTAGATCTCACACGGGCACTGCATTGACATCAGATGATTCCCTTATAAAGGAAAGAAGACGTTTTTTACTGAAAATAATGAAAATCAAAGCGCTGATCAATTATTTAAGAGCACGCATGGTAGAAAATGTTACAACAACGCTGCTTTTACTGCAATGGACAATGATATACACATTTCACGATGCTTCGCACTGTTGGACAGCTCGCCAAAAGAAGTCTTATGGTTCGGGAGTTTGCTCGTATCAGCAGGCCGCAGTCTTTATTCTTTCTTTCCTCACCATACGGAGACCAGCAGGAGTCGAGGAATTTAAGCGAGTGTCACGATCAGAGGAATTCTTCCTCTTATAAACAAGCAGGATAGCGCATCGTAGGGTAAGAAGATAGGACTTTCATTCCCTCCCGTCTAGAAAAGTCAGGTTTGCGGGCGCTCCAACACGCATCAAGAGCTAAAATCGAGTTAACGTGTTTTCACAGTTCTCTGCCGTTATCGAGGGATAATTAGAGCCTATAAACTTGGTTCGCCTGAGTGTCTCTTCAGAGATGAATGTGGACTCACACTGTTAAGTTGCTGTTGCGGGCGCTCAAATTGCCTGTATGCTGGAATTACCTTGGTGAAGTGTCGCTCATGCTGGCATTCATCTGTATGTAGAACACATCTGTGTTTGATTACAGGTTTCAATCCCTGTTTTACCTTTAATCTCGAGTATAAAAAAATGCAATGGAACAGATCGCCTCGGGAAGGAGGAAGCGATGGATAAAGTGAGGGAAAAAGTAAGGCAAAAGAGCCTAGTTTTGATGTTGTCACACTGTCACATTTCATTCTGGTGTTGACTCTTGTCTCTGGTTGAGTTCGGGGTAATTGAAAGAGACAGACGCTAAAAATGGCAACGGAAAAGTGAGGCCTGTCAACTCGTGAGCCTTCAGTAAGAAGGGAAAAATCACAGGATGTGTCTCATTAAATGATTCAGCAGGTCTTGAATGGGCAAATCCTGCAGGGTTGAGACAGTAAACTGTTTTGTGATCCTTTCCCATCACCACACCTTTGGAGTGTGTGGTTTGTTTTACTTTTGCCTGCAGACTCTTGAAAATGTGACGTTGAGTGTCTTGACTGAAATAGAAAAAGAGATGTGTTCATGCTTCACAGGCAATTCTGATTGGTCACCAGTGACAGTGATGTTGAAAAGGCAGTAGATTTGTAGGGCTGTTTGATAAGTACACCATATATCAGTTAGTTTTTTGTTTGTGGTGACATACTGTATAGATGTGATGAAAAGCTTTGCAGCTATGCTTACATGTTTGATACAAGATAACTGGAATGCTAGGCCTACTAACAGTGAGAATGAATTTGACCCTCTTTACCTTTTTATGCACTTTTGTGGTCTTACAGTGATCGATTTATTTATAAAAAAAATACTTTCAATTTTCCTCATTGGTCCCACTTTATATTAGGTGGCTTAACTAATGTGTACTTACATTTACAGTCATAGCCAAAAATATCGGCACCCTTGGTAAATATATTCAAAGAAGGCTGTGAAAATTAATCTGCATTGTTAATCCTTTTGATCTTTTATTTAAAAAAATCACAAAAATCTAACCTTTCATTGGATAATAAGAATTTAAAATGGGGAAAATATTATTATGAAATAAAAGATTTTTTTCTCAAATACATGTTGGACACAATTATTGGCACCCTTTTATTCAATACTTTTTGAAACCTCCATTTGCCAGTTTAACATCTCTAAATTTTCTCATATAATGCCTAATGAGGTTAGAGAACACCTGACAAGAGATCAGAGACCATTCCTTAATTTGATACAATGCATTTATTTACAATGTACATATATTTAAAAAAATACCTGCTTGTACTTACATCTGTAATTAATTTCCTTAATTAAATTTATAATTACACTGTTGACTCATCCCTTACACCATAACTTACCCTTAAACCTATACCACCAAATCTGTCCCTAACCACCCATATCCCACCTTAATAACAGCAAAAGTGTTGTGGAGTACAATATGAACACAATACGCACATTGTACTTACTTTTAATGTAAGTATAGTTATGGCTGCCTATTATAAAGTGGGACCTTTTTATTCAATAATGCAATTATTTTCATTAAAATGCAATAAATATACATGTGTCACATGGATTACTGGATTATGTTAATGTACATTATATTGGTACTATAATTGTAATTTATTATGCCAATATTATCCCTCTGGTGTTCCTTTCATGGTGGTCTAACACCCCCCCCCCCAAAAAAAAGTGTATATATATAAACACATTTTTTTATATTATTTCTTATTTTGGGGACACTTAATATAAAAACATATATATGCAGTAGTTATAATTCATGTATTACCTGTTTATTACATGTTATTACCACTTTTTAAGTTACAGTTTAATAATAATGTTACATTTTTATAGCACTTTTAAATTGTTTCTAGAAACTCAAAACACTTTAGTTTGTAATGAATTATAATGAAAAAAGAGTCTAGTTTAAAATTCAGTATTTATTTCAGTAAGTTTTTTTATGGCCGCATTACCTAAACAGTTCCACTAGATTAAATTATTTCCCATTCGTTTTCAATGCAAATAGTATAGATGTGTAATATTTATAAGCATTTATTGCTTACTGGCCATAACAGTCATTGGCTGAAATTTTAATAGCAACATATCCCTAATGTTAACCAATCGCTAAATATTTATTTAATCATTACTTTAGCAAGCTTGTTTTGGTTTTGGTTTCATTCTATCTTATATTATGCATTCAACAACAAAGAGTGTTTTTGAGGGTGCTGCAAACGATCTGGACGAGCTCACAGAGACTGTCACTTCGTATATCAGTTTCTGTGATGACATGTGCATTCCTACCAGGACTTATTTAGCCCTTTACGATTCCTGTAAAATTTGCCTAAAACGCCTAAAAAAGGCATACCCAAAGTAAATTGCATGCTGTTCTTGGACCATTTGGATGATATGCATGGTGTTGATATGCACGGTGCTCCTTTGAAAGGTGACACTCTGAGGTTTGTTTATCCACAGTCAGAATCACTGCAAGTCTTACTGATATTGAGTAATAGCACTTTGAACACACTGAAAAAAATATAATAATCTGCCTACATTTTTTTTGTAAATAGAAGCCTGCAGATGACTATAGCTGGGAGGTATGAGCTGGAAAATACATTGGGATCACAGAATGAAGCCTTACCAAGCCAAATTTCGCATTTGATAAACAATATATTAGAAAATTAGTATTTTACACACGTTTATTTAAGTTTATGTCTAGGCACTTCCCAAAAAAATACACTTGGAGAATCCAAACGACCCTTTGTAACCAACGACACATACAATGCTGTAATTCTTGAATGCTTTAATGTACAGTCATCATTTTGGGCTCTAATGAAAGGTTACACTTAGAGCTAATCAATTTCTCATCCAGATTCACTGTCAATAATTGCTGACACTGAATAGTAACTGAAGCATAAACACATTATAGTGACATGTATACATAGAATCCAAAATGTGTACACTTTTAAAATTACATATCTATTTATAAATTATAATCTAATTACATTTGTTTTCCTATATTTCTATTTCTGTACATAGTACATTATTTAATTGTTAAATGTTTTTTTCTTATATTGGTGTTATATTCCATCCCTACTGTGTTATTCCTATGCATGTCTGCATTATGTCTGTACTTTCTTCTGCACTGGAAGCTCCTGTCATCAGGACACATTCCTTGTGTGTAAACATACTTGTAATAAAGCTCTTCTGATTCTGCTTGTAGTGTTTTTGACGATGTTTTGCTGTCATCATGTCCCTCAGTATATGGCTTTTTGCTGACTGGCTCCCAGACTTCATTCGATTCAATGTCAGATGATTGTCTGTGATATAAAAAAGTTAGAAGTTAGCAGGAATACACCAAAACACAAACATGTATAAAACACACACACACATGTCTTTTTTATGGTTTACGGGGACTCTCCATAGGCGTAATGGTTTTTATACTGTACAAACTTTATGTGTTATTGCCCTACACCTAAACTTAGCCCTCACAGGAGACTGTGCATTTCTACTTTCCCCACAGAAAACTCACTCTGTATGATTTATAAGCGTTTTGAATTATGGGGACACTGAAAATGTCCTCATAAATCACTTTATCCTTATAATACTTGTCATTACCATGTCATTATACACATTTGTGTCCTCATAAACAACATAACAGGTGTGCCGCGAACAAACAAACTCACACCGGAAGTTAGCAGACAAACAAATACTTCAACATATACTGTGAAATATGTATATATATTATATATATATATATAAATACTTACTTTTGAACATAAAAGTCGCCTGGATCCTGATTCCCTTCTGCTTCAATGGATGAAACATCGCTCTCTTTATCAAAAATGTCATCTCTGTCATGCCGAGCACATTGTTCAACAACTTCTTAGTGTTCAACAATGTTCAACAACGTTCTCGTTCTCTTTATTCGCCATAATTAGCCTATAATGATCGGTTACCTGTAAACTCTCCCGGAAGCGCATGTTTATGCACAGGACGCATGGTTCACTGTGATCTCTGCGAACACACTTTAGAGCTTGCTAGCTCGAGCCGACCCCCTAATGCGTCACACCCATCTGTTCAGAAGCTCATTGGCTATCAGATACGACAGTCATTTGCAGACTCTAATGCAATTGGGTCGATATACTGTCCGTCATAGAGAGGTTGCCCCATCTCCAATGCAGGACGCTCGTTGGCTATCTCTCTCTGTAGAGCTCTCTAAGATGCACTTATTGGCTCAAATAATGTGTCAGTCAAAAGGGCAGAGTTCAGCGGCCATTTTGAAATATGGAACTTAGCTTTGTTTACATTTTAACACAAGTTACATTATAGAAAACACAGAAGAATTGATAGCTCCGTCGGCTAATTTGAAATGATACTACTACACTCTGTGGATGTTTATCAACAAATGCATGTGTTATGGACTAAATATTGCACACATTTGGATAGCCTGGACCCTTTACAGTGAAACAACACTATTTTTGTCGAAATTTTATGGATCAGTGGACTAAAAGGAGGCTTTATACATGAGCTCCTTCAGTTTTGTTGTTGCTTATTTAGTTGTTGGTGGTCTGAAATAGACACTGATTGTACCTGCTGTATTAATTGTATCTTAAAATGGTTTACATCGTTTCGAATCACAAGAATCTCAGCTTTCCACGGATATATGACATGTTCAGCTTTTTGTTTTCTGAGTTTTTGTGTCTGATGACTTTACCCCGTCACCACTAGCTGAGGACGCTGGCGTCACGATGGATTTGTAACAGGTTTTAACCAACAAAAATGACAAACCATGGTTCACTGCAAAACTCAGACAACTCCGCCAGGTCAAAAAAGATGCTTACAGGAAGGGGGATAAAGTATTGTATAAAGAGGCCAAATACACACTGGAGAAGGAGATCAGAGTAGCAAAGAGGAATTTTTCCGATAAGCTAAGTATCCATTTATCTTCCAGTGACTCAGCATCAGTGTGGAAATGTCTGAAAGAGATAACCAACTACTAGACACCATCCCCCAGCACTGTGGAGAATCAACAACAGGCAGACAATCTGAATGAGTTCTATTGCAGATTTGAAAAAAAAAAACCCCAAACCCGTTCTGGACACCTCTCCACACAACCATTAAGACCTCCAGCAACCCCCCTCTCCCCCACACCTGCAATTCAGATCAGCGAAGACGAGGTGTGCCAGGTCTTCCGGAAACAGAAAAGGAAAAAAGCACCAGACCCAGACAGTGTCACACCAGCTTGTCTGAAATCCTGTGCTGACCAGCTGGCCCCCATCTTCACAAAGATCTTCAACAGATCACTGGAACTGTGCGAAGTCCCTTCATGCTTCAAACGCTCCACCATAATCCCCATCTCAAAGAAATTCAAAATTACAGGACCAAATTACTACAGCCTGTGGCTCTAACGTCTGTGGTCATGAAGTCATTTGAAAAACTGGTGCTGGCCACCTGAAGGACATCACTGGACCCTCGCTGGATCCTATTCAGTTTGCCTACTGAGCAAACAGGTCTGTGGATGATGCAGTCAACATGGGACTGCATTATGTTCTGCAACATCTAGACAGACCAGGGGCTTATGTCAGGATCCTGTTTGTGGACTTCAGCTCGGCCTTTAACACTATCCCAAACCTCTTCCTGCCCAAACTAGCTCAGCTCTCTGTACCCATCTCCATCTGTTAGTGGATCAACAGCTTCCTGACAGACAGGCAGCAGCTAATGAGGCTGGGAAAATACACATCCAGCACCCGTACGATCAGCACTGGAGCTCCTCAGGGCTGTGTTCTCTCCCAACTGCTCTTCTCTCTCTAAAGACCCCACTGTCAAGCTCCTGAAGTCTGCAGACGACACCACCCTGATCGGCCTCATCCAGGACGGAGACGAGTCTGCTTTCAAACAGGAGGTTAAGGAGCTGTCTGTCTGGTGCAGTCTTAACAACATGAAGCTGAACACGCTCAAAACAGTGGAGATGATCGTGGACTTCAGGAGAATCCCCCTGCTCTCCCCCCACTTACCATCATGAACAGCACTGTGACTTCAGTGGAGTCATTCAGGTTCCTGGGCACCACTATCTCCCAGGACCTGAGGTGGGACAATCACATTGAGTCCATGGTGAAAAAGGCCCAGCAGAGGCTGTACTTCCTTCGCCAGCTGAGGAAGTTCAACCTGCCACAGGAGCTGCTGAAAAAGTTTGCCACTACTTTGCCATCATTGAATCTGTTTCAGCGAATAGCTACCAAATCTGACCACTGAAGACTACGGACGGTAGTCAGGACTGCTAAGCGAACCATTGGTACATACCTCACCACTCTCCAAGAACTGTACTTATCCAGAGTGAGCAAAAGGGCTGGCAAAATCACTCTGGACCCCTCACATCCAGCACACTCCCTCTTTGAACTATTACCGTCTGGTCGACGCTACAGAGCTCTGAGCACCAAAACGACCAGACACAGGAGCAGTTTCTTCCCTCAAGCAATCCATCTCATGAATACTTGACAATAATTATGGTACACACACTATTTATACACTTATTTATCTAACACACATACTTAGTCTACACTTCAATTGCACATAATATACCTGTACTTACAAAACTGTCCATTGTTATTTACCTGTACATACAATTGTCAATTTGTATATTGTTATTCCTTATTTATTTGTTCTTTTTAATTCTTCTTTTTATTATTTGTGTTTTTTTGTTCTGTCACTGTCATTCTGTTGCACTGCGGTAGTCTTCTGTCACGAAAACAAATTTCTCGTATGTGTAAACATACCTGGCAATAAAGCTCATTCTGATTCTGATCTTGTTGAATAAGTTTCACTGCTAATTATGTCACACTATGGAAGTAAAATTTTTTAATTTTAATGCGTGTTTAATATAGTCTATGCTATCAAATCAACAGTAATTAAAACTGCAAATAAATACAAATATAAATTAAATAAAGCTGTTAAATTAAAGTAGTTCCTGGTAGGTCCTTTGCATCTCAAGCTCTTCAGTCCTCTCTCTCTCTATCCCCCTCTCTCTCTCTCTCTCATTCACTTCCTGGTTCCTATTGTATTCCATGGCAGGGCTTGATGGTGTAATGAATATGTATGCACTGATGTGCTTAAACTCCATGGTGGATGATTACCTCTCAGCTCTGTCAGCCTGCACCGTGAGAGGTTCTTTTCCCGAGCAGAAGCATCGCTCGCAGTAACATTTGGTCATGCGTGTTAGTGACAGCGCAACCATGAATGTTTGTCAGCTGTATTGTACGTTATTGAACGCGGGCCCAAAACCGGTCTCGCGCTGCGTCCTGCCAGATTGGCTCACAGCTCGACGGTTTAATCACAGAGACAGACCCCCCACTTCAGACCTGAATTCCTATTAGGGTTGTAAAAACAGCAGGAAACATTTGTATGAACATGGTTTCTTGCACAACAGCACAAAATTAAAAGTATTTACTGTACCTGAACGAGATCTGCAGGGTTTGTTTTTGCATAATTTATGATTTGCTCAAAAATAACTTTCCCTGAAATTAATTAGATTGTTATCAGTGTGATTTGTTTGTCACTATTATATATAAGGTCCCCTTTGTTGATGTTTTTTAATGCATTAACTAAAAATGAGCAATATACAGGTGCATCTCAATAAATTAGAATGTCGTGGAAAAGTTCATTTATTTCAGTAATTCAACTCAAATTGTGAAACTCGTGTATTAAATAAATTCAATGCACACAGACTGAAGTAGTTTAAGTCTTTGGTTCTTTAAAATTGTGATGATTTTGGCTCATTTAACAAAAACCCACCAATTTATTTTATTTAATACACGAGTTTCACAATCTGAGTTGAATTATTGAAATAAATGAACTTTTCCACGACATTCTAATTTATTGAGATGCACCTGTATTTTGCTGCCATATTTATTATTGTGTTAACATTAGTTAATACAAGTACAACTGTTAATTGTTAGTGCATGTTAGATACAACAGATACCACATTTTTTTATTTAACAATGTATCAGTAAATGTTGCAATTAATTAAATAAATGCTTTAGAAATATGGAAAATTTAGAAGCATTTTTCAATTAGTTCATTTTAACTATAATATTAGGGCTGGGCAAGTAACGCGTATCGCGTTATTAACTGATTAACGTTGATAATTATTTTATTGCGCATTAACGCAGTTTATATATATATATATATATATGCATATTGTCACGGTGCACAAACGAGTGAGGAACGAGGAACACGGAGACGAGGATATAACTCAAAATTAACAGTCTTTAATGTAGACATCAGGGCAAGACAAGGCAGGGCAGACTCACAGAAACACTGGGAAGTAACAAGTAGACCAGACGAACACCAACTGAACAGACAGGACTATAAATACACAAGATAATCATAGATAATTGACAAACATAGCTGGACAAGAATTAACTAATAATGTCAAATTAAGAAGGACAGGAAACAAACAAATATGGACACAAGGGGCAGGAGCACGACACACACGACAAAGGACTGACACACACACACACACACACACACACACACACACACACACACACACACATATATATATATATATATATATACACACATTTACATTTAGTCATTTAGCAGATGCTTTTATCCAAAGTGACTTACAAATGAGGACAATGGAAGCAATCAAAATCAACAAAAGATCAATGATATGCAAGTATTATAACAAGATGTACATAGATATTATAGACATATAATCCCGTGAACCACCATAAGATGAATTTGAGAGTCAGATCAGTCAGATTTATGATTGAATCATTTATACCTGTTTTGTGAACTGGATGAACTAAGTCATTAAAAAGAGTGATTCATTGGATCTCATTACTTCGTCTATCTTTACATGTCAGAAAATGTAAGCGTAGCATGCTATTCTGAATTCAGCTTTTCTCTTTCTACCCATGCTGGGAATTCCAAGTGCCCTGTTCGGATGGAGATGAAGTCCAAACACAAACTGATTAGTCTAAGTAAACTTCTGTTTTACAAATTTTAATTGATTACATGTCGCAGAAACAAAAAAAAAATATTGCATTACCTCATTTGAATTAAGTAAATTGAGTAAACTGCACAAATAAGTTTATTTAAAGTGTTTAGGTGTTTGTATCGCAATCTGGGCTTTGCATCTTTGTCATATGCTATCGATGCAGCACTTGCTTGATATTGTAAAATTCACTCACTATTTGTCAACCACAGTTTGCTGATAGCAACATCACATCTAATTGTATAAACTGTAAATTCTCTTTACTGAGCACTTGCTGCTCTCACATAGGGAGCAATTATACAGGAATATTTGCTGGATGCTGCTTGTCCTGGATTTGTTTAAAAAAATAAATCATTCCCCTGATGTGCATTACTGATTATGCTGGGTAGCTGTGCAACCATATGCAGATACCTTACTTTAAAGAAGTTAGTGAACTGGTAAGAGTCTTTTTTTATTTACTTTCTTTTTTTTAAATGTAGCAATACAGCAGTTTCTTGAATTGAAATAATGCAGTCTAATTCATATAGCAGCATCCCAAGGTGTATAGTATAGTCTAATAGCATTAGTGGTGATGATTTTAAGGGACTTCTGAGTCAATTAATCGTTCAAAAGATTTGTTAAAAAAATAATTCAGAAACTGAACAACTGACTGGCTCTGTCTGAAATCACATAATTTGAGTTGATACTTCTTTTGAAAGTAATTCCTTCGCGACTGATAAAGTATGTTTTATATAGTATGAATGTAACCTGGACACAATAAATTCATCATGTTGTCGTTGTCTGTTGAGTTGCTTCACTGCCATTCTCCCATTGCCTCATGAGATTGTAAAATAGTTTTTGGGTACTTGTTGACTTTTTTATTAATACTATTATTTTTGACATATTACTCTTTTCTCACACTGTTTTCAACTACTGTTGTAGAAAAGTGTGATTTCAGATGCAGCTACTGTCTTTGAGTATTCTTGTGGCAATAATAAGTTTGTGAACCCCTTGAACATATGTGGATTTCTGTATTTAGTTTTAATAAAGTGTGGCCTATTCTTTATTTGTCTTAAAATGATAGATAAACACAATCTGGCTTAAATAACACCACACAAATAATTGTGTTTTACAATTTTTGATTGAATACATTGAGTAATGTTTCACATTGCTGGGTGAAGACAGTGGAGGTAAGTGAATATAACAACCTCTACCAAGTACTTTGTTAAGATGCTTATAAGACTTTTGACTAAATGTGGACCATCCTTCCCCACTAATCCATTTCCGAAAAGTACAACTGTGTGTAATTTGTTTAACCAGACAGTGTTTGTCTATAATTGTGACTTATATGAAGAATAAGCCATGCTGTTTGCAATCAAATTTAGATATTCAGGTATTTAAAATTGTACATACAAATTCTTGCCTACAGTAAATTAAATTCCTGTATAAAGTGGTCAACACACACCAATTCACACCAAATTTTGTTACACTTTGTAAGTATTTTGTTGACAATCTATTAGTATGCATCACCTAAACACACTGTTGTCTGGCATTTGTTTACTAGTATACTTGACTTGTGAATCCTCAGTCTACAAATAGCCACAATGAAGTTCCCTGGCAGACACTCAAAATCAGTCCGGTTGCTCACCATTACGCTTTAACATACTACTGTACATTCATGTGGAACAGCAAGTAAAGCAAGTAGCACTTAATATAGCAACCCTGAGGTTATAGTTTAACAAAGTGCAACATCCAGTCAAGCCATGCTACTTAAGAAAACCATGTATGGTTTAAAGCCGCAGGAAATTTGTTATGTTTCATTATTACCCATAAAGCATCAGATCAGGAGAGGATACTGGTTTATAATGGACATTGTACAGTAGTTGATCTAATCCATACGATTAGTTAATAAAAGCAATTTTCCTATGGAAAGCAGTGTCTTGTCAAACCACACTGAGCAGTAATCCTTCGGGAATGCTGTTTCTTTATAAGTGTTTTATTTGCAATGCTAAAGATGTATACTTCAGGCACACGGTGCAGATAAACCAAACACCCACGAGTCCCATATGGCCAAATGTTCTCCATAATCACAAAATGGCCTCGCTATCTCATTTGAAAACGCTGAGTGACAAGCGTGCGCGGGTCCGTGAACACACACACTTTATCATATCTAAAAAAAAACGCAGCTGTAACATTTGTTTATGCCGCTGACACCATTCGATTACATCTGCGCAGACATGGAAATTGCCCTGCTTTTTACGTCCCTCCCGCATCTATTTAAATTTGACTTGTCACGCTCCAAATGCTGCCGCTGTCAGGCTGTAACGACAGGCTGGCAATGGCTTGACATGCAACTAAATATATAATAAAAGAAATTGAATGCGGTCAGCAAAAGCGCTTTCCGTGCTGCCCCCGAAAAGTTATTACTCGTGCACAACCGGGCTTTAGCTCTCGGATTAGACTCGAAGTGTGCATATTTTTACCTGTTTTTACCCACTGGGAAGCGCAGGCTTGGACATAATGGTGGTGGGGTGTATTGTGACAGAGGAAGAACACAACAGATGTTTATGGGTATGTTGTTCGCATGTTGGCTCTGCTATTATTGGAAATGCACTCCTCTGACAGACAGACAGACAGACATTGATGCTCGGTGAAAGGAGAGAGTAGCTGAAGCTGGACAGCTGTTTCTTTTACTTTTCCTCTCTCACTTTCTCTGCCTCTGGCCTACAAGCAACTTAAACCGAATTGCCATGCCGGCCTTTTAAGTTCCCAGGCTGCAATTATTCCCACAACTGCAGTATTGACAGCCTTTATATAAAACTCAGTTAAAATTGTTCTCATTAAAGGAATGTAACATTAAAGGAAAATTACAATATTGTCATAATTTACGCCTACTCCGTATAATTTGTCTTTGCTCTGTGTAACACCTGATGAGATTTTAAAGGAATAGCTCACCCAAACATGAAAATTATAAATGTACCCATGCTCAGGCCATACAAAATGAGTTTGTTTCTTCACTGGAACAGATTTTGATAAATTTGAGCATTAAATCACTTGCTCAGCAATTGATTATCTGGAGTGAATGGGTGCCGTCAGAATGAGAGTGCAAACAGCTGATAAAAAAAATAATCCACAAGTAATCCACATGACTCTAGTCCATAAATTAACATCTTGTGAAGTGAAAAGCTGTGTGGATAGAGAAATATTATGAATAGAGGAGTCACATTATAGCTGGAAGAAACGGTTTGAAGTTAAAAATGTTTTAATGAGTGATTTGTTTATTCACTTGACATTAATTGATGGACTGGAATAATGTGGAATTACTTGTTGTGAATTATTGTGATGTTTTTATCAGCTGTTTGGACTCTCATTCTGACGGCACCCATTCACTGCATAGGATCCATTTGCCGAGCAAGTAATTTAATGGTAAATGTATCAACTATAATGTCTAGTATATATAAATATTTCAATATATTTTAAAATGTAATTCATTCCTGATTCAGATTCATAATATGCTGAGTTGCTGCTCAAAAACATTTCTGATTATTGTCAGTTATGACAGTTGTGCTGCATATTTTTATGGAAACCTACATTTTCAGGATTCTTTGATGAATAAAAATAACATTTATTTGATATGGAAACCATTTGAAATGTTATAAATGCATTTACTGTCACTTTTGATCAATTTAATGCCTCCTTGCAGTGCTAAGTGCGAGATTCAAACTTGATTTCCTCAATGTGTCAGCATATGTGCTAACCATTAAACCATAGATTCAACATATGAGTGCATGCTTCTCTCGGTTTTTATTTTTATCTGTAGGTACAATTGCGTTATTAATAATACACTCATGCTAACTCTGCTGTTCACATTTAACAGCTTACTGTCAGATCAATCACATCCAGACTTTTCCAAGTTTTTACTTATTTCAGGGATTTTCCAATGTGTATTTTTTTTTGTTGCCGATGAAAGCACATTTACAACTCTTGCAGGCAGGGGACAGTCCCCACTTTGGCTGTTCTGATACCTGTATAATTCATACACCATCTCTATGGTTGTCAAACTCCAACTGTCGTGGGAAGCTCTCATTGAATCATCAATGTGAGTAACGTAACCCTCTTTTCCTCCTGATCACGAAAGCATAAAGCGCTCCAGTTCAAGATAAATAATTTCTTACTGACGATGAGACAAATCATAAATAAGGCGTAGTGGTGATGTAATAGACGATCCTCTACAAGGGGGCGGTTCTTTTTATGTCTTGTACTCGGTGGGAGGTGTGCATCTGTACAGTACTCTAAAAAACACTGAGTAGTGTCCCTCTTGAGGTATTATGCATTAAAAAATTGCATTTCTAGACCCTCCTTGGGTAAATATTCATGAAAAATTGCATTGCTAGAATCTTTTGAGGTATAATGCATGACAAAGTTGAAGTATCTTGTTCTGCACCAGGTTCACAGCAAGTTTTTCTTTTCTTTTTTTCTCATAGTCAAACATGGAATGCATGTTTTATATTCAACAGAAACGTTTTGTTATTCAGTCACATCATAGAATGACACAATGACACTTCAGAGACTGATTTTGTTCACAGCAGCAAGCTAGCAAAATATTCAGCTAAAAAGGAATTGTTTTTTGTGTGCAGTTAGCAAAACCAAAAGTGTTGAGGAATCACTAACCGAAAAAAGTCTCACAAGAATGCTTACTTATCTACATTTTTCAGCAGCATAACAGTAGGTCAGCCATGTTTAAAATAGTGTAGCTTTTCCAGTCACAAACTACTAGAGCTATTACATGTCAACAAAATGCTACATTATATTACAATTTTTACGCTTGTTCTTTAATAGTTTCACATGGTTAGAAAATGTTGGTAGTTGCAACCTTGACTGATGTTGACTACTTTTAATGAGTACCTTTGCCCTATGAAAATAAACATGGTTTTATTATAGTAAAAGTGTAGTAACCATGCTTTTTGGTGTATTGATGGTTAGTTTATAAGTGCATGTTTAAAGCAATTTAGCACACTTCTTTGTCATAACCTTTACAAAAATTAACCATGGTTTTACAAAATAATCATGGTTACTATAGTTAATTTCTCCAACCTGATCTCATGGTTAATTTGATCCCCTGATGTAACATTGGTTTTGTAATGTTTTGTACGTTTCACAACAGTTCTAACTTAAAATGCCTGTTGAGTAGCGCTATAACTCTAATGCTCTGTGACATTTTAAAATAATATACCATCTGCACTACACCTAAACCTACCCAATAATATGAACAAAAGCGAATGTGGTCTAAAAATGCAATCGCAAGCATGCCATTTTAGTTAGGTTTTTTATCTCTCATTGAGCTCTTTCATTGCGAGTTATGTTTTTCACGGGATTCGTACACAGGGATTCTGCATCCTAAGTCCAGTTTTGTGCTGGCTGAGCGACCAAGTAAGCTTGTTACAGCCAGAAAGCTAAACATATGGAGCTGTAATCATAACTGTGTACTGAAAACGATTACAATTGAACACTTTACCACCTCTAGTGTTCGTTTCTGTTGGAAACGTACTCGGTTACTAACATAACTTCAGTATCCAAAATTATTTATGTAATAATAATTAATATATATAATAGTGTGCAAAGGTTACTACTTTTTCACAATAATAGCTTGTTAAGCTAAAGTTTTAGCTAACTTGGTTTAGCTAACATTTAAGATTAACAACTAGAATTTGTTCGTAGCTTAGGGAACTACAGTTTCAAAGTAGCTTAGAATTAGTGTAGCTAGATTTTTAAGATAGTTATAGCCAACAATTGTTGCTATTTCAAATGTTTCTATTCTACTTTAAATGAGAAGTAAGATTTATCTTGGGAAGCTACAGTTTTAAAATACCTTAAAATTAGTAAAGCTAACAATTGTTTCACTGTAGTTAAACAAACTCACACAAAGACTGTAACAATACAGTTTTTAATAATCACTCTAATTCTAGTAGTCTAGTGAAGTCCGCAACACAACCGTAATGTTAACAACTCAGAGTAATGATTTTGTTGAAATCACTTTTAGAACAGTTTGTCCCGTTCATAAATTATACAAATGTTGAGCGGTAATCAGAATCCACCCAACTTTAACAAGCTTGAGCATTTAAAGTGTCACTCGACAAAACATTATTGTGCATTAGTGTGGACGCTAATATAGTTATTATTCTTGGTGTGAATGGGCCTTTATTGTTGTAGACTGTAGTTAAACTCTTTTAAAAGCGGATTAGCTTTTAGCGTAAGTAGCTAACTCAATGTTACATGTCAGTGGAAGCAAGTAGTGTTTTAATAAAACAAGGTTGATCTAATTATAATCCACTAAAGAAACCATAATTGTACTGGTAATGAGAACCCATGCATGTTTTTTCCTATGGCCTTACTTCAGATACCACAGTTAAAACAGAATTATTAAGAATTATGGTGAAGACAGGTGCATTGTGGGAAGAAGCTGAATAATAATATCAAAAAGGACACAAAGCAACTTTTTATTTTGCACATCAAATGCTAACCCTGTGAGGATGGTGTAATCTCATTCTGAATAGGGAAATGAAGCGCACGCTAGATGGGAACTGCGAAGGAGGCTAACTAGCACTCAGCGTGGGCCATACTACGACAAGAGAGAGAAGGATGAGAAGAAAGAGAGTCAGAGATGAGGGTTATATAGGCTCAGCTGGAGAGAGAAGAACAATGTGATGGTTAGGTCGTCTCCCATGGATACGCTGAGACTCAAAGCTGCGTGAAGGTGGCAGGCAGCCAGTGTGTTTTCATCCTCAGCTTTCATTAACCGTGTTATTACCTGCCATGGATCATGCTTCCCAAGGCTACCCTGGTGCTAGCATATGTGCAGGTGCTTTAGTTGCCATAAGGCAGTGCGTTGGGAAATGGCAGCTCAGATCTTCTGTCACTTCCTGTGTCTCTTTCACTGTATATGTGTCATGTTTTTTGAAGAGCTTTGAGGTTTCTATGTTTGTTTTTACTGAAATTGTATGTAAGAGATGAGATGAGCAAAGAGAGTTGGCCACTTCTTCCAAAAAAAAAATTTTTTTTTTTTTAAATTTGAGCACCAAGGCTGCATTTATCTGATCAAAAATACACTAAAAACAGTAATATTGTGAAATATAGTTCAATAGTATATTAATATTAATGTAAAGTGGGGAAATCCACATTATTGTCTATTATTGGAATATTTTTCAATAAAAATGTTCCTTCCTTTAAAAATTATAAATAATAATATAAATAAATAAATAAACTGTAGTGCATTGTTAATATCTCACATTATTGTGTTTATTTTAGTAATAATATTAATTTTGTTATAAAAAAATTATTAAGTCGGTCACTTCCAGACATTAACAATTTTTTTTTTTTTCTGAATTATGGAGTGTACTGTTAATAGCTTGTTGTGTTGTTCTTGTTTTCATAATATTTTTGAATATTTATATTCATTGTTTATGGTTAAAAATATTCTTGAAAATAATATTTGGTATAATTAGTGTATAATTATATGCAAATTACACAAGAAAAAGGCAATACAACAGGGTTGTTATAGTTAACTAAAATGAAAACTATAGTAACTATTTATATACTATAGTAACTAGTAAAACTATAGTAAGTGCTTATAAAAGTTTGTAAGTGCATTGTTAATGTCTAATTTCATTGTTTATACATATATATATATATATATATATATATATAGGGTGTAACGATATGCGTATAGTATTGAACTGTTCGGTACAAGGCTTTCGGTTCGGTATGCATTACAAACCGAAGAGTTCGTTGGACTAATAATCCTATTATATTTGGAAAATAAAAGAGCTTAAAGTGCGTGAAATATCAGTGGCACTGCGCTCAACAACGCAGCCTGCTCCAAAGCGTCTGCTCCATGCAGCGTTGCAGAGCCTCGGCACATTAAGTCATTGCACTGATCACGTAAAGAGAGGCACTTTCAGTGCGAGCGGTTCAGGTGTAGAGCCTGGTTTATACTCGCCGTGTCAGCACGAGAGCGAACGCTCAGCACGCGGCAACATTTCTGCGAATATTGAGGAAATGATAGCGCGTGTAGGATTTGGTTTTCACGCTAAAGTAAAGTCAAAGGCATTTTCTTAAAACCAGAGAAGGTGAACATGTTGATATTCTTGTGGAAAAAATGCAAGCACGGTCACGACAGCTAGTTTAATTTTGCTTTTCTTTTTGTTTTCATTCTAAAAAGCTTATCTTTGCTGTTTACCTCACGTTAAGGCTATATTTTATTTATTTATTTTTATTCCACAGTGTTTGTTAAACTTTCTGTAATTTATTAGTCAGTATATGGTGTACATCTGCATGTGGTTTATGCCATGCCTCATCTTATTCGTTTTTGTTAATAAATTATGTAAGCTAGTTTGTCATTGTAGCCTGCTGTTTTATTGTTGTTGTGCTTTTTAATTAAGATTAACAATGAATCCATATTTTGTTTTAGTCTTAAAAAGTGAAAGGTGAATAGATTTAAGCAAGACAGACAATTATATTTTCTTGTAAAACGTCCAGCTTATAATATAGCAAAAGAGGAATTCCCCTTCACAAAATTCAAATCACAAATAATACCAATGACGAAAAATAACTTTCGTTCTCATATAACTATAAACTATGATGAAAGTTAATCAGCATGCATTGATTTATCTCATGTTGTAGCAATAAATAAATAAATAAATAATACAATTGTGACCAAATTATGTGTTTGTGCGACCAACTGAGAAATTTAGTAGCAAAAGAGCAAATAGGGAGAAGAATGATTCTAGAGCCCTGATTTGGCATTTCCAATTACTTTAGGCCTGCTACATTCTTATTTGTACTAGGCCTAGTATTATTATGAAGTTACTTTTATTATTAAGTACAATTAATTTCCCCCGCAGTAATTACCGCATAACTGACGCACTGCGAATATAAGATTAGGCTATTTACTCCCCAATTAAATTTTTTTTTTAAAGGTATTTTAAAACAGGTCTATTAGGCTATAGGCTACATACAATCAATTATAGTCAAATAATTAAAATATTAACACTGCAGTCATCAATCAAAATCAATAAAATAAAATAATTTTATTTCAAGCACCAACTTTCAAAAACAACCTGTTTAACACTAAATATGTTTCTTCTCTTTTTCTTCACTATGTATGGGCCACAGGATAAATATTTAAATGAAAACAGCTATAGGCTAAACCGTTATCAGCATATGTTGAAGTAGATTCGTCTCTCTTTGTCTCTTAGAGAATATGTGGCGTCAGATGCCGAAAGCTCCGTCATTATTTTTAAAGTAAAACATAAATATGTCCAACATTGCGACGTAACCAACAAACATATGCATACACTTGCATACACACACACACACACACACACACACACACACACACACACACACACACACACACACACACACACACACACACACACACACACGTATATATAATATTAAGTTACATGCTAATCAGAATATGGAAAATTGAAAATTAATTACAAACATATTTATGAGATAATTTAACACTTACTGTCAATATACTGTCAATGAGTATCTAATTCGTAAGATTAAGTAAAAAATAGAGAAAACGTTATCTGAAAAAATCCATTAAGTATCCTGAACTTTGAACAAAGTTATACAATTTTGTCTGCACGTAAATAAAATGTTTTGTTTTACATAAATCCTTGCTTGTTATATTGTTTTTATCAGCTAATTTAATCTCAATGCATTAGCGCGTCAAACAACATTTCCTTAATATTCTGATGTTTTTCCAGTTCATACGGTTTAATTTTTAGAGGTGAGTAGGCTTTTACAGATTAGCAATGAAATAATCTATAATTAATCCTCCTGTGACAAAAACATAAAACACTGACAACTACAACATGTGATCCTGTTTTGCCTTTTCAAGTAAAATCTCATTCTAATCGGCTCACATCTAAATGGAGCGAATTGCAAATCTGTGAATGTCATTACCCTGTACCTGCCCTCTTCTATCTCTTCCTTTCTGTGCTTGCACTCCCATAAATATACAAATGCATGCACCGTGTTGCAGTAGCACCATAAAAGCAGTGTGCAATTGCTCCCATCGGCAGTGCTATTAGGACCGGCATCAGTATTCAATACAGGCTTCGTGGCAGTCTATACATGTACTCAGCGGGCCTGTAAGATGGTCTCATGTAAGGATATGGGATGAATTAATGGATTTTGAGCATGTGAATGAATCAATGGGCTAATGCAATTAGTGTCCGGCTCTATGAACCAGATGCAGCCGCATCCTTTTCCTCAGCCACTTACAAGTAGAATTAATTATAATTTAATTACTTACAGCATTAATTACAGTCACAGAATCGTATTTACCTCAAATTATTTACGATTAAAGGCATCAATGGTAAATCCAGCATCTTAAAAGTGCACCGGCACCAGTTTTGTCGCCAAATTTTACCTCAACCTGTGGGTGAACATATGTTTCCTGTCTTTTAGCAGGCTCCTGTCCGCAGGCTAGCGCTCGGTGTTTTACAGTGGCTTCTGGTTTTCCTTCAGGCCCGCTAAAGTTGTTTCCCAAACCTGCACTGACGGCATCTGTGCTTTGACAGGAAGGCGTCCCTTCGAGGCTGCTGATAAGTTTATCTGAGGGCAGTGGGACTCCATATCTCTGTCGCCTTTAGCTAGCCCTGGGGCCTGAACCCACTTCAGTCAACCTCCCTTTGGCAGGAGAGAGGTGACCCCTCTGGGGGTACGAACCTCAGGGTCCCACTGTACTGACTGCATGATGAGGAAATGAAGACCAGGGCAGTTTTCTCACATTCTTGTTTCCACAGGACATGACTGATGGTGAGTTTTTCTCTTGTGCGTCATTTAACCAGCATTTCTAGCCATTTTTTTTATATAAATAAATTATACATATGCACACACACCCACATAATGATTGTTTATAATTATATTAATATAAATATTAATTTAAAAATTATTATCATTATATAAATGTATTGAGATAATACTATTGATTAATATAATTGATGTTTTAAGTTTATAGTCATTTTTTATATTTTATTAATCAAGAATAGAATATCAAACAATTAAATAAAATAAAAATTAATTTAAATGAATGCAAATATAACAATTCATTGTATAATATAATTTATTTATATAGATTATTTAACATAATATAATATCAATAATCTTTTCAGTATTAATATAATTATAACAGTAATTCAATATCATAATAATAAAGATTAATATAATGAATAAAGTGGGGCAATCCCGGACATTGAATATTATTGGATTTTTTTTTCCAGAATTTCTCTTCTTAACAAAAATTGTTAGTACATTGTAGAGCATTGTTAATATATTGCATTATTGTGTTTATTTTTGTATTAATATTAATTTTAAATCTGGTACTTCCGGAAGATATATTGACTATGATTTTTTTCTAGATTGTTCTACACACAAAAATAGTACTGTTAGTGCATTGTTAATAGCTTGTTGTATTTTTTTTCTTGTCATTTTTTCAAATTGATTATTATCATGATGAAAATTGTTCATCTTTGTTATCACAGGCAATAAAAACCTTATCTTATGCTGCCTTCACATGCTATTGGAAACTTCCTACTTCCCACTTATGAAGTAATTACAAGTTTGTCATGTTCAATTGCTTTGTTGTCAAAAAAAAACAGAAATCATGGTGGATGGCCTATTCATTCTTGCCTTTTTCTTGGGGGAATTTTATTAAAGCCGAAATGTATTAGATGTTATTTAGTCAATATCCAACAAGTTTTGAATAAAATGTAGCATTCCAATCATTGTTAGCCATATAAACATTCACAGCGCTATCTAGATATTCAGCTGGATGACGATTCGTAAATTTCAGTGAAATAAATGCTATTTTCCCTGCGTTCAATACATAAAATATGCTTTAAATGGTTATTTATACAGTATATGTACATATACATGACAGTAATGGCAGGATAAATTAATGCAGATGTTCTGAGAAAAACGAATAAAACTTGAAGTGCTACTTCTAGGTTTCTCTCCTCTGCCATATTTACATTTTAAGGCCCGCCCCAACTCGAAAACTTGGGTATCAAAATGATCTCCAAGTTTCCCACATGTAAATATGACTAGGGAATCTATTCATGTCCAATTCTGACTAGGAAACTTGTGAAGGCAGAGTTAATATCAGTAATTTTTATAACATTTGCACTGGTTGTAATTTCAAATTATTTTGTCTTTTTCATTTCACAAAAAATCCATATTTTTTTTATTTATTTTTTAGCAACTATATTTGGTAAAATTTTGATCTGTTCCTCATATAATGACATCGGAAGGTGCGTAATATAGTGCACAAGCTGTATGACCCATTTTTATGATTTTTAAGCTGCTTTTTGTCATTTTGGAGCATGGCTGCCACTGTCCTCATTCACTTTTACTGTGCAACATTTCTGTACATATGATTAATGGCCTTGCCACCACTGTCATTTTTCCCTTTAATCTTGGTTATTCTCATCCCGGCAAAACCATCCGGAATTTGTTCATATCCAAATGAGTCTTCATAGTAAATGCTTCTCTCACTGCTGAGGAGTTCAAAGTGAGACAGTGGAGAGGTGAGCGGGCGGACAGTCAAAGGTGTGAGCATTTCTCGCGGGCATTCTCTGAAGCACATAGCTGAGGGTCGGGGCAAGCCAATCAAACACAATCGTCTGGGGGGCCTGTTAATGACTCCCCATCTGTTGGTGCAGCCCGGTATGTTGAGAGAGAGAGAGAGAGAGAGAGAGAGAGAGAGAGAGAGAGAGAGAGAGAGAGAGAGAGAGAGAGAGAGAGAGAGAGAGAGAGAGAGAGACTGTGTGAAAAGAGCGAGAGGGCTTGTGGGACACAGTTTGATAGTAATTCTCTCAAATGTAGGGCAGAAATGTGCAAATTTGCCGTGAGGAAAGCTAGCAGATAAATCCGTTTGATTGCATTGAGTGCCAATGATTTTTTTCCCCCACATACAGTGAACCAAACGTATTATAACAAAGGTACATTAAAATGTACTATGGTATATGGAAAGCACGTTGAATTAATCCCAAAACTTCTGCTTGGTTGATAAAGTGATATAGCACCGCCACTGACACAGTCACCATGTTTTGTATCGAGGTATATTATGGACAAATCTTGCTTACTTTTTTAGCTAGTAATGCTTTGTTGTGGTTAATTTGATTGGAAAATTCAGGTTCCCTTTATTCAACTTTGCATTTTTATGTCTTGTTTGTTAAAAAAATAAAAAATACAATGTAGAAAATATCAGGCCCCCGTCATTCATCTTTGGGTTTTCACATCTTGATTATAAAGAAAGAAACAACATTTGGTGGGAAATTTCAGGCTCCCATCAATCATCTTTGTGTTTTTAAGTCTTGTTTGTAAGGAAAGAAAATATATTTGGTAGGAAATTTCAGGCTCCCTTAATTCATCTTTGTTTTGTTTTCGTAAAGAAAGAAAATAAGTTAATGCTACTATGCTACCAAAAATGCTACTTGCTCATTGATATGATTTTTTTTTTCCAGAAATTCATAGTTCTGACAGTGAAAACGTTTTAGCCACAGTATTTAGCTTTAGCTTGTATGTAGCCTATGAGAAAATGATGGACGTCACGTTTAACTATTTCTGATTCATTGTTCATTAAGAATGTTTTAGGATTGCTCCTCCTGTATAAATACTTAACAAAATTCAGCTTGAATTTCTCTGCCTTAGTCCTAGAAAGACATTGTCCTTGATCTTTACCCACAAGTCATTAGTGAGCCATTGTGTCCAAGACAGTAAGGCACCGCAGTCTGAAGTTGAACTGCTGTCATGGCGAGTCTCCAGATGTTTTAATGGAGCTATGAGGGATACAATGGGCTGCCAACAGTGAGCAGGACTTGATCTAATGTAAAACCCGAGGCAAATTTCTAGTGACCCAAGTTCACTTACCAATGCTTTTTATCTCTGTGTCTCTCAGTCCCATTTTTTTTCTTCACATCTCAAAGACAGCTGCTATGTTGTCCAATGTACTCCAGCCTACAGGAAATTGAGAGTAGAGAAGCTAGTCAACACCGTTAACAAATGAAAAGCTTTAGTTGTACTTTTCAGTCTTTCACAAATAGCCATTTTTCCAGTTGTAGGAAAAATATTTCTGTTGTTTTGGCAGATGCTTTTATCCAAAGCAACAACTTACTACAAGTGCACATTTAATATGCACGTTTAACACTTTATGCACTTTAACTCTTGAAATCAGGGGATTTAGGTTTACCTGCACACTCTTCCAAATACAATCACCCCTTCAAACCTCACTCCCATCTGGGTCACGGCACCTATCTAACCCCTTCAGATCTACTCGCCTCACATGCTCTGAGCGGAATTCAAACCAGCGTTTCCCGCATGGGATGTGGGCACACTAACAAGCATGCTAAAGACAGCCTTTAGGATCGGTCAAAGTGTCCCTCTTGAGATCAGGGAATTTTACAGCTCTTACTAGCAGGCTTCCATTACACTCACCCCCTCAAACCTCACTCCCATCCGGGTCATGGCACCAATGTAACCCCTCCGGTTCCACTTGCCTCACTCGCTCTAGACGGGATTTGAACATATATTTCCAGCATGGGAGGTGGGGCATGCTAGCAAGGACGCCAAAACCACAGCCTCCAGTGTCAGTCGCCAGTGTCCCTCTTGAAATCAAGGATGTGAGTTTTACCTACACAGCTTTTACTAGCTGGCCTTTATTACACTAGCACCATTTTACAAGGTTGATAGGAACAATGTTTATAATATGAAGACATATTTATTGTATGTGAAACTAAATAATATTGCATGACAGATTTTTTGGTAGTTTATTTATTTTTGTGACTCAATTCTTTAAATCAAACAGCAGTGCACAAATGCAGCATCTTAAATCTTATTATGTATCTTGATGGTTTATTGGATTGACTTCAATTGAGACTGCCATTGTAATTATGCTATTTTGCCCCCAATTTCAATGACAGCAACTTCTTGAATGCATCAGTGGTGGCATATAAAAGATGACAAATTGACCATTGTCCTTCATTCTTCTCTGCCTCAGAACAGACTCCCCTAATAAATTGACCCCCGTTTCATTCATCCATCAGTCAAACAGGCCCGAGAAACTTAATAATGGAGGATAATAGTGCAGTAATAGTCCGGGGAGATCTGGGGAGTCTCGCGTCTTGTTATCTTCCTCCACGGCTGGTGCTCGTGCTACTCTGCGGGCAGGCAGACAGGACAGAAGGTCAGTGCGTGTCCGTCTGCCAAAACTCGCAGGGTTTTTCCTTTTCCCCCTGTTTTTTTTCCCTGTGGATTTTGGACCTCCTGACGAGACTGTGTTTCTTTGAGATGCCATCTGCTCCTCTTTGTTGCTCTTGCCATCCAGATTAAATAAACAAACAAATAGGCTGATAATTAAATAGGCAACACGTCAAACCTGTCCAGAGGTTGACTGATCGACACCAAGCAACCCATCAAACTACCCAACCAATGATTGATCTATCTATATGTCCTGTCCGTCCGTCTCTCACTTTGTGCACAAAGCGGTGTCATGCTGGAGAAGAAAAGAACCACCCCAAAACTGTTGCAGTTCTTTAGAATATCATTGTTTGCTGTCAATATTTGTCCGCATAAAAATTTGTCTGAAATAGCCACACATGTGAAATTGGAACCTGAAGGCTAGACATTTGGCTTATATTGTAGACACATCACACAGCTAAAATGAATTGCTTGGCAACCATAAACAGTCTATGGTTTGTCTAGTGAACAATATTGCTTTGTGAAAACATTGCTTATTGTGATTATTAATCATTTAATTACTTATTCAATATTCCTTGTACTCATATTGGTGTTGCCGCTGCGCCGGTTCATATTGTAATTAAGTCGCTCAAGGATTTACCACTGCCGAATTACTTTAATATACATATAAGATGTATGTATGGATTGTTTGGCACATTATACAAATAAACTCATAATGCATTTCTGTGTAAGTGGAATTTGGTTTAGGGGGTGTAAATCATTAGTGGTTTGCGTTACACATATTGCTTTGATCAAAGTCATTACATAGCCATAATTCATAGCCTTTCATCTTTTATAATTCTTAAGCTTCTAATGGGAGAGCTGATCAAGGGCTGTGATGATATAAGGTGTCTTTACAAGCTAAGAGACTTGCAGGAAGAAACCCCTGGAGATGTCACACCAATTACCATCAGGGGCAGAAGGAGACCTCGATTTGCTTGTCAGTCTGACATGTAGGGATACAAAAAACGCAAAGTGACATTTGCAGAAACGCATAATCCCGCCGCTTAAAGAATATCAAACAAAATCGCTTACGGATTTGTCTGTTATCACAATATTAACTTCACAAATCAAGTGAATTTTTGGTTTCATTCAGAATTATGTTTGTTTATGGTTGTAAAAACAGTTTTGAATCAAATGTGCGAATAAGTGCACAGCCATTTTGAACATCAACAAAATTTTTAAATCAAACACAAAAACTTTATTGGCCTCCTGTAGCCGTGACAATCAGAAATCAGAAACCGCTAAGTCCTCTTGTGCAAGCTGCCCTGGTTCATTCCTCGTGAAAAGTGACAGCTACATACTAGTTGTTGCGCAAATCAAATCCACCTTTCGTCAGACAGCTCAAGAGCGTTCTAGTCCGGCAATGAGAAGTGACAGCAGACAGGTTCGTTCTCGTAAGCCAATCAGTAAACATGGTGAAGGTGTTTTACATTGATTAAGAGTTTATCACGCAGATGGACAGTGACTGCAGAGGTAGGGATGAAAAGTCGTTGATAGAGAGAAAGTTAGAGCGATGTTTGACAGCCATGAATTTTAATACTCTTACCTGCCAAAGTGGTTATATTGCAGTAAGACAAGGCACTGCTTTTGCAATCGATAAATCTCATCTATGACAATGACAACATTCAAGGTCATGCCTGTTTTTTTTTTAAGTAACCATAACGAAAGTTATAGTTTAGTCGCCGGAGATTAATATGTTTTGTATGGCCTTAAGAAAAATTACCTAATTGCTTGTCAAAGTCCTGTTGAAGACAGCCACAAACAACTCCCCAAAGTTCCCACCAGGTCCTGTGTACGTCTGGGACATGCCCCATGAGCCCCACCAGCCTCCGGAGAACAATTTAATGATGAATCAGAAACTGAGAGCTGTCTGGTTTGTTGTAACCTGTTGCTTTTGGTTGTTTTCAGTACAGTTTTGGCTCATATCGCAGTTACATTTATCACACATAAATGTGACCTTATTGGGTTGATTTGAAGACAGTGAGTGAACTGACCACCACGCGCGCGCGCATGTTGGTTTTTAATGGTTTACGGGGACTTTCCATAGGCGACTGGTTTACACACACACACACACACACACACACACACACACACACACACACACACACACACACACACACACACACACACACACACACACACACACACACACACACACACACACACACACACACACACACACAGCTTTCCATGTTTTATGAGGACATTTCATAGACATAATGGTTTTTATACTGTAGAAACTGCAATTTCTATCTCCTCACCCTAACCTTACACCTAAACCTACCCCTCACACAAAACTGTATGTGTTTTAAGATAAAAAAAAGATAATTCTGTGTGATTTATTTATGTTATTTTTTTCCTCAGGGCGACTAAAAAATGGCCCTACAAGGTCAAAATTGACTGCTATTACTATACTTGTGGAGACATTTGGTCCACATAATATAGGGAATATCAGTCACACACACACACACACACACACACACACACACACACACACACACACACACACACACACACACACACACACACACACACACACACACACACACACACACTCTGTCATCGGTTATGCTTAATATAATACTTGTGCCACAGTAACTGCTCTAATAAAAGGTTTAATATAAAGCTGATATTTTAACTGTGTGCCTGCAATGGATGGATAGATAAATAGCAATCTGGTCTCATGGCATAAACGTACCTGGGTGCACTTTTTAGCAAGACCGTTTTTAATTACATTACTGCGCGTTTTGCCGCAGTTTCAAAGATAAAAGTGCACTGAGTGGCGCTAAAACAAGGGTTCACTATGTAAACCCTGGCACATTTTTATTACGTTGATATAGGTAACGTATTGCTGTGTTTTTATTAAGTTGCTTCAGGAACTTATTGAGGTGGTTCAGAGTTCAAATATCCGGGGATCGTTGTTAAAAAATAATGCTCTGTCATGTTGGAAATATTCCCTACACCAAAGCCATCCCTAAACCTACCGATAGTGTTGACTAAATGTAAAATTGTTATACAAATGCATTTGTTGATGCAACCATACTATTTGAACTTCCTTATATGCAGATTTGAACTGTTTTGTTGAACCGTAGTTACACGGGATTCGAAATGGAGCTCTTCGATCACCTCTCAAGTACGTCTACGTACTCTGTAAGCTACCGAACAAACCTACCGTCTAAGAAAACCCATAGATATGAAACTGGATATGTGCGATACTAACGTTCAAAAGCATCAGTTTTCAAATTTCCCAGCATATTTATATTGTTTTGAAGACATAACATTATATTCTTCAAGTAATTGTGCAAAAAGTTATGCTTTATTAATCAAAACTCTGTAAATTGGTGTGAAAAGGAATAAAAGGCATCAGAGTTTTACTGCCTCTGGTGTTCATTTCTTTTGGAAACTGCAGTGATATGTACGTATTTTGCATCTTGCTAAAAAGTGTGCCCAGGTACGTTTATGCCATGAGACCAGGTCGATAAATAGATATACAGCCAAATGGTTAGATGAATCGATAGGTAGATAAGCATATGGATAAATAATGTATAGAAATTACAGCAATTTGAAAAATGGATAGAAAGATGAATTAGCAGATAGACAAACAGATGAACAGATAGCAGATGGGTGGATGGATAGATTAATAGACAAATTAATATTAATAAATCAATAGACAGAATAAACAAATGGATGTATAGACAAATTAATAGGTAGATAGATGTATGGTTAGCCGTGAATTGCATAGACAAATTTAAAGATGGATGAAAAGATGAACATACAAACAGAGAGATGAACCAATTGATGAATAGATTGGTAGATGGATAGATAGAATAGAGATGGATTGATATACAATTTGACATGTAGATAGACTTAAGGATATATATATTAATTGCAATGATAGAAAATTTTAATATAAGTAAGTTAATTGACAAGAACAACTCTATGACACAGATAGGATAGAATGATATTCAGACACAAGGATGGATATTCAAATTTGTCAAAGACACTGAAAGACTGATAAATGAACTGACAGATGAGAGACACACAGACGGCAGATACAATTACAAATTTAGAGATGCATAGACAGACAGACTGATGAGCTGATAGGTTATCAATGAATGGATAAATAAACTGGATAGATAAATTGACGGACGGATGGATGGATGAGCAGTTGAGTAGACAGACAGATAGAGTCCAAGTCATTTTACAGCCATGTTCAAGAGTCCCAAATCCAGATCCTCTACATCTGAGCATGTGATTGTCTTCTCGCTGACATTCGTGTATATCATTACAAGTGGCCGACTAGCCGTGATTAAAGAGGACCACATGCATGCGTGTGTGCAGTAAAGGAAGCAGACTCATTACCAGTCTGATGCAGTAATAAGAGTCTCTCTGTCCTTTGGGGAGTGTGGAGATTGAAGCATTACTTACAGAAGTACAGTCGGGTTAGGACTGGCCGAGGACCTTTATAAACGCCTTTTCAACACTCGCATTAATGAGATCTCACAGGCCAGCTCTAATGGCTCTCCTAGTATCTTTCACCCCTCTCTCTCTTGCTCTGTTTATCCACTTCAGGAGAAGAAAATGAATGCTACAAATGCTGATATATATTCTCCTTTCTCATTGTCATTAACATTTTACTCATTAAAAACGAATTAGAATTTTTGAAGCTCTGTATAACCTGGAAAATCAGGTGCAATCAGTGTGTTATTTTATACAAGCTGTGCACATTATATTAAATAAGCGTCTAGTGTACATTTCTGTGCTTAAGGGAAAGCTGTAGTTGGCATAGATCGGAAAATGTCAGATTAGAAGGGACGAACACACATTTATAGACCTAACAATGACAAGACCTGAACCATTGTACTAATTCTGGACCTGTAAGACAGGGAATGAATAAAAATAGGACAATATTGTCAGCTGTGGCACGATTTGTTCACGGCATGTACTGTATGCGCGATTGTTCTCTCAGGGATGCTGGTTTGAATCTTGTTTGACACTTTTAGCTTCCTATTTTGTAATTTTTTTCACTTTTGCATATACAACACAAATTCTGGAAATGTTAGGACGTTTTTAAAATATGAATAAAATGAAAACTAAAAGACTTTCAAATCACATGAGCCAATATATTATTCACAATAGAACATAGATAATATGACAAATGTTTAAACTGATAAATTGTACAATTTTATGCACAAAATGAGCTCATTTCAAATTTGATGCCTGCTACAGGTCTCAAAACAGTTGGGACGGAAGCATGTTTACCATGGTGTAGCATCTCCTCTTCTTTTTTAAAAACAGTTTGAAGACGTCTTGGCATCGAGGTTATGAGTTTCTGGAGTTTTGGAGTTGGAATTTGGTCTCATTCTTGGCTGATATAGGTATCCAGCTACTGAAGAGTTTGTGGTTGTCTTTGACACATTTTTCATTTGTTGATGTGCCAAATGTTTTCTATAGGTGAAAGATCTGGACTGCAGGCAGGCCAATTCAGCACCCGGACTCTTCTACTACGAAGCCATGCTGTTGTAATAGCTGCAGTATGTGGTTTTGCATTGTCCTGCTGAAATACACAAGGCCTTCCCTGAAATAGATGTCATCTGGAGGGGAGCATAATGTTGATCTAATACCTTTATATACCTTTCAGCATTCATAGTACCTTCCAAAACATGCAAGATATCCATACCGTATGCACTTATGCACCCCATACCATCAGAGATGCTGGCTTTTGAACTGAACACTGATGACACACTGGAAGGTCTCCCTCCTCCTTAGCCCGGAGGACACGGCATCCGTGATTTCCAACAAGAATGTCAAATTTGGACTCATCTGACCATAGAACACTTTTACACTTTGAAACAGTCCATTTCAAATGTGCCTTGACCTACAGGACACAACGGCGCTTCTGGACCATGTTCACATATGGCTTCCTTTTTGCATGATATAGCTTTAGTTGCCATCAGGAGATGTCACGGCAGATTGTGTTTACTGACAGTGGTTTCTGGAAGTATTTCTGGGCCCATTTAGTAATGTCAATGACAGAATCATGCCATCGAAGACCACAGGCATCCAACAAAGGTCTTCAGCCTTGTCCCTTACACACAGAGATTTCTCCAGTTTCTCTGAATCTTTTGATGATGTTATGCACTGTAGATTATGAGATTTGCAAAGCCTTTGTAATTTGACGTTGAGGAACGTTTTTTTAAAGTATTCCTCAATCTTTTTATGCAATCTTTCACAGATTGGAGAGTCTCTGCCCATCTTTACTTCTGAGAGACTCTGCCTCTCTAACATATCCCTTTTATAGCTAATCATGTTACAGACCTGATGTCAATTAACTTAGTTAGTTTCTAGATGATATCCCTGCTGAATCTTTTCAAAAAATTCTTGCTTTTTCAGCCCTTTGTTGCCCCCATACCAACTTGTTTTGAGACCTGTAGAAGGCATCAAATGAGCTTAATTAGTGGACAAAAGTTTCTCTATTTAAACATTTGTTATGTTCTCTATGTTCTATCGTTAATAAAATATTGACTCATGTAATTTGAAAGTATTTTAGTTTTCATTTTATTCATTTTATTTTTAAAAACGTCCCAACATTTGCGGAATTCGGATTGTACATCCAGTGCTTGAATTGGAAAAAAATAAGTGCCGATACTCACCCGAGCCCCCCACCCCTTATTAATTATTTATTTATTTACTTATTTATATTAAATAAATAAGTACTTTTTAATAATTCACAATGTATGTATAGTGCCACAATCAATCAATCAATCAATAATAATAAAAAAAGTTTTCAATACAAATTAGCACAAGTCAAGCTGCAATACCAAACAGGACCACAGGGAGACGCCAAAGACCATTAAATCGCCTGCCTTTAATATACGGTTCCATTCAGAATCGCTAAATCTCTGACCACCGCATAATCAGCGTTCATTATAAACACTCTTGCTTTTAAGCAAAATACACGCTGAAAAGAATAGTAAGTCACTGTTCTCTCTGTAATCGCTGATGAAATCGGCCATGTTTTCTCTGCATTAGCGCTGTTTTGAGCTTACTGTTTGAATTCGTTCACTGGATCTTTGGACTTTCCAGGAGTTTATGGTTTAAAATGATGTTATTGCAAAAGCCTGCTTCTTTTAATTTTAAGAAATGATTTTTGTTATAAATTACTGATTCAAATTAGTAATCAATAATTAATTATTATTCTACAACTCTGCACATCTCCCCTGACACCGCCTCCTCTTTTCGCGCACCACACAATGAAGTAGACCGACTCTGCTTGCGTTCATTCACGTGATGGGTTGAGATGAGAGGTGATCCCGTCTGGGTAGTGTGCTTTACATAGTTTCTATATAATTTCTAATCATATATGGGATCATATAGACTATTCACCCAGACCCTGATGATTTTACTCTGAGTACCGGCAACATGTCAGAAGTGCCGGTACGCATGAAAACGTAAAGGTACTCTAAAGGCTAATATATAGAAGTGCCGGTATTGCGTACCGGTGCGTACCGGCCCACTTCAAGCACTGTGTACATCTAATAAACAGACTTTTAAAAAATCAAGTTAAATCTCATAAATATTACAATTTAAAGTTTTGTATTTGAATTAAAATATATTCAAATGTAATTTGTTGTAAAATGATACGTTTTATATATATATATATATATATATATGAACAGACTTGAAAAAAATCTAGTTAAAATTCATAAACATAAAAAATTGAGCTGAAATTTGTTATATTATTTTGTTAAGGTAAAGTAATTATATATACTGCTTACTAATTAGGGGTCTTTGATTCTATGTTTTTTAATATATTTTTTATTTTAATGTCTCTAATGTTCAAGACTGCATTTGTTTAATCTAAAATACAGCAAAATTTATTATTCTTAAAATGTTTTTACATTTTTAATACAATTTTTTCTATTCGAATATATTTTATATTTAGTCATTTAGCAGATATTTTTATCCAAAGCGACTTACAAATGAGGACAACAGAAGCAATCAATTGTAGTATTAAAACAACTAAAAACAGATCCAAAACTAAAAGCTATAACTTTATAAATACTACATAAACACATTAAAAATAAACAAATTAAATAAAATGACAAATGTATACAAAAAATAAAGCTAAAAGAAATTCAAAATATTAAAGAACAAATGGTATAAGAGTATACTAATGATTCTAACATAACACTAAGCCAAACACCAAAAAACAACTACATATATGTGTATGTACAACCACACAAACATACATACCGTATATATACATATACATTTATAAAATCAATATATATATATATATATATATAATTTCATTTCCATTTAGTTTGTTGAAGTATTAAAATAACTCAAATTAAATAAAACTAAAACTTAATAAAATAATTATACAGACATAATAAATTCAGACATAATTTAACTAAAATTAAAACAGATAACAAATATAAATCAAACGACAGTAGTTAATCAGTAATCCTAAAAAATATCACTGCCAAACTGCTAAAAAACAACAACTTAGTTACACATAGTAAGAAACGGTTATAAAACTGAAACAGAAGTGAAACAAGTAGTAGGAAAGAGGAGAAATAAAAAGTGATATGTATATCTTTTGCCGGTGTCCTGCCCGGTGGAGTCACATGGTAGATTCGATAGTCTTACACTCTTTGGTCTTCACACAAGGAGGCCTTCACGCGACCGCTGCCGGGGAAAACTACTTTTTTTTATACCCGTCTAACAAAATACTAATTGAATTCAGCTGGACAAACTTTCCTTATTTTTTCCACAACAAATGGCCAAGCAAGCGAAGACACTGACAAGATATGCGATACAGAACGAGACCAAACGCAATATCAGCACGTCTCCACACAGTAAACTAAATACATTTGAATTAAATGTATGTAATGTAATAATATAATTTTAAAATGTAATTTATTCCTGAGATGCAAAGCTGAATTTTCAGCATCATTACTCCAGTCTTCATTGTCACATGATCCTTCAGAAATCATTCTATGCTGATTTGATGCTCAAAAAAAACCTTTAATACAACTTTTCACAATATAAAATCTTTACTGTCACTTTTGGTCCATTTAATGCATCATTGCTGTATTAAGTATTAATCAAGTATCAATTCAATCAATATCAGGTTTATAATTTGCTACATATTATTTTTAATTTTCAATATTTGTTTTCATTATGAGAACATGTTGAGTTCCTCTTCATTTGTCCATGTTTCTATATTGCGTCTGTGTGTTCATACATTTTCAGCTGTGGGCAGACTGAAAGTATAATCTGACTGTTCATCAGTCCAAGAGAGGCTTGTCACATTTGAAACATGGAGCTCATTTACTCTAAAGGGCATTATTGTGAGAATAGATGAAAGTGTTACAAATGCAAGACTCGCTTTCATCTCCCTCTCTCACTTTTTCTCTATTTCTTTCTCTCATTCACTTTTTTTTCCAATCGGAGTGAGCAAAAATAAACCTTCTGCTTTATTTCCAAAGGTTGAAAGACTACAGTGACAACATTCCCATATTTATTGATGTTTGAATCGTACTTCTGACTTGATATTTTAAGAAATACCCATCATTCGGTGCCACAATATTGAGTGTTGCCGATCTGTATGATCTACGATTGTTCAGACTAAAGGCCCGATGGATTAAATTGATTCCTGAGAAGCTTTTGTGTACAAAAATCCTGCCTTCCATTGTGCCTTCTTTGGTGTCCAAAATAATGTATTATTCAGGCTTTCTCGTTGAATCTTGGGAGAAAATCAGTTGAGAGCAGGCATTGCAGCAAACACAGGGGAAGGGGAGAAAAGAAACAAGAATTCACATGTTGTTGTCTCTCACCCAGGTAAACTTTAGTATTTCTAAGATGAGTCGGTGTTCGCTCACTGGAAATAAATTCAGTCCATTGAGTCGAGGAGGGAGTAGCTGCTCACAAGTATTACAGTAGAGAAGAACCTGAGAGTGTTTCTCACCCACCCCAGCCTTGACATGAACTGGATGTGTCAGTTTTAAAAGGGCAAGGAGTAGAAGATGGATTCTGGCAACAAAACAGAACAGCGGTGAGGAGAAACATACAGTAGCGCTGTATCTTTAAAAGCATAGTTTACACAAAAAAAAATACTGTATATATGTAACTCACTTTCATGTCATTCCAAACCTTTCAGTCATGGTAAAAAGATGCATTTTTAAAGAGTGTCCTAGATGCTGTTTTCAGGATAATAATAGTGAATGATAATGGCTGCCAGCTCCGAAATAACAACTGAATGAATGAACGAACGAACGAACGAACGAACAAACGGATAAATAAATAACAGTGTTCCGTATGACTTCACAGAGCTGTTAACTGCAGTGATTGAATTGCATCAGTGAGCATGTGAACTCAAAGATCAGATCAGTCTATTTAGTGAACAAATCATTTAGGCTGGCTTAGTGAACTGGATTAATTGATTCACTTGATAAGATTCGATTTAAAAGATTGTTTCATTCATAAATCAGATATTTGTACTACACTTTAAAAAAAAATCTAAGTTGTAAATAAAACAGATTAGAGTACATTTTTCCAAGAAAATACTATTTCAGTCTTTCTACTTCAAAATGTCATGTTTAATTCAATGTGATTTTTTTATAATAATTTACAGCAATTTCTTATTTAAAATATTTCTTATATAAACTATTTTTTTTCTTTATACTTTACGGTTGTGGCAGGGCTAAATAGTGGCTTGGGCTGCACAATATATTGGTATTATATCGGTTATCGGTCCGATATTACAGATTTTTCTACATTTTTCAGTGTTGTCGATATTGGATAGCCAATATTTTGTTAGATTTATGTTACCTTTGCAATTATCTAACTTTCAGTTAAAGTTGATATTTTAAAAACATTAATAATTTAGTAACACTGTTATCTTGATCACATCTCAAAATGAGTATTAATTGATCATACATTATACAACTGTGCCTAAGTTAATTTTTATATATGTATATATATAATTTATTTTATTGTATTTTTTAGACAAAATAATCAAATTTTTGTATCGACCATATAAGCCACATATCGACCATATTGACTTGTCGATATTGGCCACAATTGTAATTAAAATCCCTAATAGCAAATAGCTAATATGTAATACACATATATACATACATAAATGGCTTATACTTTTCATAAATTCCTTAAATGTGTTTCAAGGTTGAACGAAAGTCACACAGGTCTGGAATGACATGAGGATGATTACATAATGACAATTTTCATTTTTTGGCTGAACTCTCCCTTTAAGCTCTCTTATTCCACGTCCTGCTCTGTAATTATCAGAGATCTGCAGGGTGCCATTTGATGGTATTGATTTGTGTGACCAGATTTAAGATCGCACACAAACACACACGTACATACACATCCGATTCGCACCTGTTTTGTGAGAGCGCCTCGGGCCATCAAGTCATTATCTGTTGGAATCATCATTCCCCTTTCCCCTCAGCATAAACAGGAAACTCTGAGAAGAGGAAAATAAATGTAAACAAACCACAAAAACCCTAATATACGAACAGCGTATGCATATTCACGTGTGTGTAGGTGGATGTTTTGACAGTGTGTGTCAATCAAATGTACCATCACAACAACATCTTCTATTAGTTATTAATATATTCTAAAGAGGTCAAAAAGTGGTTTAAGACAGGTACAGAGATTTTCAGGCCAATTTCAGCTTGTCATTTTTAACTTTCAGAAGGATTTTAGCATGCCGAAATGTGCAGCTGGGAAGCCTCTGTGTTATTTCAGTTCTTTTCATTATTTGGCTCCCCAGGCTATGATGGAGAATGGGTACTCTTCACCCAGGCATGTTTAAAAATCTTCTTTTGTTCATTTTTACTATATGCTAGAGTTTAATTCAAAAGGCTTGTAGAGGATAATTAATTTGAGGTTTAACTTGAATCATTATGTACTGTGTGTGTGTGTGTGTGTGTGTGTGTGTGTGTGTGTGTGTGTGTGTGTGTGTGTGTGTGTGTGTGTGTGTGTGTGTGTGTGTGTGTGTGTGTGTGTGTGTGTGTGTGTGTGTGTGTGTGTGTGTGTGTGTGTGTGTGTGTGATGCATTTATGGAAATGGATGGATCATGTGACACTGAAGACTGGAGTAATGGCTACTAAAAATTCAGCTTTCCCATCACATGAATAAGTTATTTCGTAAAATGCATTTTTGATTAAACAAATGCAGTTGTTGTGAGCACAAGAGATTATTTTAAAGGTGATCAAAACAAGTATCCCAGAATCAAGGTAATATCAATATCAGAATTGTTACTCACTAAATGAGGTATCTGTCAGTTTGTATCTTGAAATGCTCCTCATCTTTTGAATTGGTTGAATGGCTACAGCAGTGCAGTGCGAAATCTGTGACCTTGAGCTCCTTTCAACTCAAAGAGGCTTTTAGGAAACTCAAGCCTGATATTTATGCTAGGTTTGATAAGGACTCATGGACCATGACCGATCCTTCCCCGGTAGGTTATCTGAGTGTTATACAGGCCAGCGATGACTCCTCAGAGTGCACCTCACACATCCTTCACACCTTCTAAATCGTGACAGATTCTGAGCAATGGTTGCCACGGTTCACCCTGGGCATTTTAATCAAGCTCAGCACTGTTATCCCTCCACTCCTTTGATTTCTCAGACAGTTTTCCAGGTGCTATTATAAACTCGCTGTCTAGGATCTCTTGTTTCTCTCAAATCATTGTAACTCTGTAACAGCTTAGACCAGCATGAAGTTCCATGCAAGTGCTAGTTTGGTAGGACAATATGACCATGTAGTTTACCAATGGAATTTTTTTGTTGAAGCTTAACCAGTTTTATAATCCTTTTTGAAGCTTGAAGACGTCAGCCCCTGCTCCAAAATTACTCCTTTTATGGTTCCGCAGAATAAAAACTGATTAGGGATGACATGAGGGTGAATGAATGATGATGAAATCTTATTTTTGGTGTACTATTGCTTTAAAATTGAGTTTGAAAACCGAAAACCCTTTAATAATTATAATTATTTAAGCATTTCTACCGTAAGCTGCAGATAAGTATAGTGCCTTTGGCAATGCCTCCTTGTTGGCAACCGCAGGGTTGTGGGTTCAAAGCCCAGCAGGCCAGATGTGATGTTCACTTAATGGTTACTACTGTCCAAGCCCTGCATTTATGTTGCCCAAAGCAGGCCTTGGGTAAAATACTTAACCCACAGGACTACCGTACACTGCAAACCTTTTTAAAAAAAAACACCAATCTGTGGTTACAATGAGACTAAAAAGCAAGGTGATAATGAAACAATTAAAATATGTTATGCTAGATTGGTTAGCTGTATTCATTTTTGTTTTTAAATGTAAAGATCTGTAAAAAAATAAATAATAATAATAAAATAAAACACTGTTTGGCCAATCACTCAGTTCTCGAATAATACCTGATAAATGTGGCATAAACAGTGAGAGGTTTGTTAAATAAATTTGCACATTTGGGATTGAGTTAACTTTTTCCACATAGCTATTGTGGGAGATAATCTGTGCCCCAAAACTTGGTCGCTTTGAGGTTAGAATTTGAGAGGTTTATGAAAATCAATTATGGGGCTTTTGTTGCGTTTTCAAAGACTCTGAAATGCAAAATGGCTGGTTATAGCTTCTCCATAAACCAAAACGATGCAAAACACATTTGTGGTTTATTTAGTGTTTACTGTGCTAATTAGCAGAGTTTTAAATGGCGTATTGAGAGAGATGTCTGAAACTTACTGTGAGAGCTTACTGTAGTGAATCGCTTGATTTAGTTTAGCATACTCTGACTGATATAACCTTTCGTTTTAACTGACACTACAACAATGAAATTATAGTGCTGATAATAATTTATAAACATAATAAACATAAATATTTTTCAACGCTAAAAAAGCACATATTAAAATGATGTTGTTATATTTAGGCCTAGCTACCTCACGTCATTAAAAACTACATTTGTCTATGGAAAACAAAAGAAGAATATTTCTTACCTTTCAGCAATGAGGGTTGGGCTGTCCGCTTGTCAAACTTCACAACTGGAATAATGGCCTCCTGTACAATATTCCACATCATCTGTGCGTTCGTTGTTGGGATTTTTCTGCAGGTTGCATCATTACACCTGTAGGTGGCGACAAAATACTTTATGAATTAATCACTAAATCCTTGAATCATGTATTCATTCTGAATTTTTCAAAACCCTTGATTCGTTCAATAACAAAACCAGAATAATTTACTGAATTGATTCATTCAAAATCACTGATTCATTCAGAACTTATATATTTTCTTGTTTTATAAACGTTTGTATACAATATCAAAATAGCGCACAATACCGTGTCAGCACAGCTTTTTACATGTGGTTTGCCTGCGTTACTGATATTCAACAACAGCACATTTGTTCTATCCACCAGTTAGAGCGGGCGCAGCCGTTTGTAAATGTAATGTGTCTGGCTTCCAGTGCCGCTTACAGCTATTTTTAGCTGTACAAAATCGCTCGTTTTGCTGCTTGATATTGCAAATTGGTGAGTCTTACCATATCATTTTAATGTATTATCATAATTATGAACACACTGGTTTGTAGCGCAAGTAGTTGTACCGTTTACTGCACTTTGTTACTCTTCTCGTTATTTCTCTATGGCGGCTTATGAACCGGAAGTCTCGCACATTCACAGAAAACAGCTTACTTCTGCATTGAAGAATAAGGTGGAGAACATGTTTGTTTATTATGAATCTGTTCATAATGATAATTTGTTGTATTGCTTTGGATGGCAAATGTTGGCATTTATCGCATTTTTTTGTATGTATTTTCTTAACATAAAATACAACAAAGTCTAAGGTTCAGCTTTGTACAAAATGTTCCCATTTAATCCAACCCGAGACACAGTGTGAACATTCACTTCCCATCACAGATCAGCAACTTCCCCAGGAGTGATGAACCATGTAGTACAGTGGGTGATTTTAACAGGATGAGATGGCTGGGGTAGTATCCTTTTTTTCCTATATATATATATGTGTGTGTTTTTATGTAGGGGGTATTCAGTACCCATAAGCCCTCAGATCGAGTGGGCGGATTTGTGGGAACTTGCTGTAGGGGTGTCAAACGTGGGTGATTAATTTCATGGTTTATTTATCTCCCCATCCTTTCAAAACAAGAACAGAAAAAAAACACATCACATTTGACTTACTACGACAACCAGTCAAAACCTTTTTCAGAGCAAAAACGGTGACCCCGCTGGTGGTACGCTGGGCCTCTAGGATTGGAGACTGATCACATCACTCTGAGATCTATAGACTTTTACTTAAAGAAAAACGGAGCTGAAAAAACAAAGGAGACCTTTCCAAAGCAATGCTTGAAAGGAAATAACACAAAGCCGGCAAACGCAGGTAAATCTGCAATTGCGAATGCAGTTGAAAGAGGTGAAAACTCTCCTCGAGTTGTTCTCCTCCTGAGTGCTAGAAAATGTACTAAGAGCTTCCCGTGAACTTTGTTTTTATCAGTGTATCTTGTGCTTTGTGGCAAGCAGACAACATAGATATACCCTGCAATTTCCAGACTGCAACAGTCCCAATGTCAATTTGAGAGAAACGCAGGAAAGGAAAGTACAATAAATGAAAGAACATGTAGATTCAATTGCAATTCAACAAAAGGCTATAAATCAAAAGTTTCTGTGCTCTATGTGAAATAATGTTCCCTGCGTATAGTATACGCTTGCTAGGATGGAAAGTTTGACGGGAAGTTCTTTAGTTTTAGAGAGCGTACTGAAAGAGATGTTTTTGCATGTTTTCTGCACATTAAGAGAGACAGATGGAATATTCAAGTCTTAAGCCGTTTATCTGCAAGAGGTTAATGTAAGATGGTGTCCTACTGGGTCCACATTGAGAGTAGAGTGGATAAAGTGTGTTGATCCCTGCTGGGTAAAGGGATATAGCTCGGCACGCCACTCCGGACTCTGAGGGAACCAGGGAGGATTACTGAAAACCAGGAGCTAGAGCTTCAACATCAGGTACTGTAGACGAGGATTAAGCGTGTAAATTAGGTTTCTACTTCACAAACTGCTGCCAACTGCTTGCTGAAGTTTGCATGGAGTTAAAGAAGTCTGTAAATGTGTGGCTTCTTAGAAGCAATACAAGGTGTTTTCGCATAAACAACCTTATTCTAGGTGAATTCTAGTGTGAATCGTGTTAAGAGAAATAGTGGTAAATCATATGGAAGTAAATTGATGCAAAACTGCTGGGGAACTACGGTATGTCAGATGTGAACTGATGTGGCTACTTCACACCATTTACTTGTATGCTGCTATGATATTTCATTTTGTTAAATGAAATATCATAACACAAGTTCTTTCCCAATCCTGTTTCCCCTCTATCTCTCTCGCACTTAATTTCCTGTCAATATATATTCTGCCCTATCCTAAAAAAAAAATCCTAAAAAAATAAATAAATACAAAAATTATTTTTTTATTTTATTTTCATTTTTTATAATTTTATATTTTCTTTAGTTAATAAAGAATATGCACCGTTTAATTGTATAATTAATTTAAATAAAATAATTTCTGCTTTATTCTTGAAAAGGGAAACGATAGGGACATTAAAAAATAAATAATAATAAACAATAGTTATTTAAATGGCTTTTAAATGTAGAAATATCAGCATTAGTATTCATTTATTTATTATTTTTATTAATTATTATTTTTATTTATTTATTGTTTTATTTTATTTGTTTGTATTTATGATTATTTTATTTTATTTTAATTTAATTAATTTATTATTTTATTTAATTTATAAAAAAATGTTTTTGGATTAACCAAATACAAAAGGCAACTATTTAATTTATATGGTTGAATAAAATATGTTTTATTAGTGTAAGGCATAATTTAAAACAAATCAAATGATCTATCTATCTATCTATCTATCTATCTATCTATCTATCTATCTATCTATCTATCTATCTATCTATCTATCTATCTATCTATCTATCTATCTATCTATCTATCTATCTATCTATCTATCTATCTATCGATACAACATACACAAAAGACCCATTTCATAGAATGACCCATTATTTAGGTTTCTTGTGTGAATTGTGTTACATTATTTTCTCCAGAGCACAGTGGACACCAGAGCAGTGTAACAAAATAAGTGTATTTTGAATTGAAAACTATTGTAATTCCGTATTGTGCAATGTGTGCAAGCCAATGTCACACTGACATCTTTCTGGAACACAACAGCAAACGTTCGCATTCCGGAGAGCAACTTCATTGCACACACTAACACAGACACCTTCCTGTCTCCACCCCTTGATCTCATTCTGCTGAGATCGAACGCCTCCAAGTCTCATTCTATTTCACTCTGATAGAATCACTCCCAAGAAAGCAACACTCCCGATGAGCCACATTATACTGCGACACAAAAGCACCATGGTTGTACTAGCCATATTATGCTGCTTGATCTTCTACAGCGCAGTTTAAGACAGGAATAAAGACGTAGATCAATTAGCTAAACAATGTCTCTACCAAAATAACCCGGATTTCTGACTCCTTTGATGGAGTTCATTGGCAAATCTCAATTAAGTAATGCTAATGCGCGCACATCCTGAGGAGGACTTGTGCTCGGCTCGCAGATTAATCTTTCCTGCCAATCTAAAAATGCCAGCGAGCACCTTTTTTGCATCAGTACATTAAAAGCACATAAATCACTAGATGTGTCCAGAAAAGGAGTCTATCAAACGTTATATCTTTTGGGGAAATTTCAGCTAATTTAATAGGCTTTGTACATTACTTAAAGATGATGAACCTGCAGTGATTTTCCAGTCTGTCTCGTACAAACATCTTAAAATGGTGTTCTTTTGTTTGGGTGTGCACACAAGTTTGAACAAAGGAGATCTAATACCTATATTCTTAACGTAATGACAGTTGCTTGCCTCAATGATGCTATATTGTTATTTTGTTTGCCTATACATAGTTATAAATGCTACAATTCAACTCTATAGATTCTCAACAGTAGCCATTTGTAATGTACTATACTGTATACGTAACTATTCTGTTAGATCACGGACTAAGCAGTTAGCTGGAAAGAACTAAAGGGAAAGTGTGTAATTTGACCATTTGCAGCTTATTGTAGCTTATAGTGCTTGCAATTTATTTATTACATTTTTCATAATGCACAGCTATTTTTCCATTGTCATAAATGAAGAAGGATGCTTTTCCTGAATGGTGGTGTAGTTATTGCATCTGCCAGCATTTTTGGCATATTTTACATATTTTTGACATATTAAAATATGTATTATTTCAAAACACACTGTAAAAATGTCACCTACTTCAATTTAAAAAATAAGCTGAGTTGCTGCGTTGAATTGAAAAAAATCTAATTTTCTGAAAGTCTGTTCAACTTAAATTCTAATAAACTGATTTAAAATATAAATTTGAATCTTTGAAAATTAAGTTAAAATTATTTTGATGAGTTAAAGCAATGGAAAGACATGTTACATTGCATTACATTAGCAATATTTCAATACAGTTTTGACATTAGTTTTTATTAACTATTTATTTCCATTTCTACACTGTATTTTTTTTTCCAAAGTTGCTATTTAAGATTATTGAAGTGTTTTACAAGAAAATACTGTTATTTCAAGCTTTCTGCTTCAAAATGTAATGTTTAATCTATTGTGTTATTTTCTCTTTATTTTGTAATTATTTATGAATGTTATTAGGAATTTGAGTGAAAATTATTTCTACACCAATTTGTGTTTGTGTATTTTCATTTTAAACTGTGATGTAATTTTACTGCTGTTTTGTGTTGGTTTATTACTTTTCGAAAACCACATGATATGACCACACCACACCAAGAATCAGAGTTAAAAAAAAAAAAAAAAAATAGTATATTTCAAAATTCATTACAATGAAAGTACTACAGTAAATTAAATGTGAAATTTTTAAGTAAAAATGATAACGTAAAAATGATTTTTGTAAGTTGTAAATTAAACACTTGCCATTTCTTTATAATTGTTTGTGAAACTGACTTAGTTTTGAAAATCTTTCTTCCTTTTTAACACAGTATATAGAAGTAGACCGAATCCCTTGGGAAAGTAATTGTCAAATTCACTCTCAACCTCTCAGCACTGTGGACGAAATTTCCCCACACAAGACAAGTGTTCCTGGGAATGTTCCATATTCCAAATCTGGTGTGTTTACACCCAAATCAAGGTTAACTGCATCATCGTTTGCTCATTTGTCTCCACTCAACCCTGGCATGAGCGACTCGCTAGTGTTTTTGAGAGACCAATGGCGGCAGCTGGTGCAACCATTGCTTTAAATCACACCGGACCAAAAATGCAGCTAAAACGGCTTGATGGCCAACGGGGTCGTTTCACCCACTCTCTTCCCCACCTGCTCGATTTCTCACTCCGTTCTTCCACGAAATGCATTTTCACAGTATTTTTTCTCAGTCGGTCTGACCACATCTCCTGTTCTATTGAACAAAAGCATTGAAAAGCAGCATTTTTTTGCATAGTTTGTGTATTTATACCATGCATTGGCAGATATCAAGGTTTTTTTGCCAGCAGGTGTCTTTGTGTATTTCCCTTTCCGCTGTTATTTATATTCTCATAGTGCAGAGAAGGAACCTCTTACGCTGACTCACATAGAGAATATGCCTTCCAGCTATTTCTGCGTTTGCAACCCTTGCACATGAATGCCGCTCCCTTGTGTAATTGTTGCTGTACTGTATTTTTCAAACAGAATTTTGTGTGTTTGTGTACGTTCTTGCACACCGGCTGATGTTAACGTGAAGAATTTGCCAGTTTCTTCGGTTTTGTGTAGTTGCTTTCCCTTGCGGTGGCTCTTTGCGTTGCAGTATATGTTTTCGCTTGCTATCATGTAACAAAACCTTCAAGCGCCTGTCATATCATTCTGTTCATGCTCAAGTTCAGTCGTAGGCCTACACAACATTGTATGGCTCTGTCATGGGACTGGATCGATAACAGTCCCACTCACAATTTAATTGCAAAAGGACGTGGGAGAGGAGAGTCCTTGATGGCTCGGGAAAGCGACGAGTAAAACAATTATTTATGATGCGAGAAACCTTGGCTAAAGAAACGATGCCATACAGAGAGCTATCACGAATGGAGCGCGCCCCACGAAGATTGTTTTCCACAGATAATAACACAAGGTTGTTACCAGCCTTTTAAAATGATGTCACTCTGTGGAATTTCTTATTTAACAAGCAATTCATCTAGTCACCCGCCTGGCCATTTTTCCTGTATGCCAAAACGCCCTTTTTGCCACCTTTAATTTGCTTTCCGGTGTTGTCAAATTGACGGCGGTATTATTCGCTCATTATGGGGACAGGGGCTGTGGCTTGGGTTTGCTCAGATGGATTGCTTTGTCTATTACCTTGAGGCCTTTATACACATGGAAGTTCTTACTTTTGTCTGGGAGTTAATTGCTAAAACGCTGTGTTCTCACTGTGAATGCCTTGTTTTCACTGCGTTATTGAGGTGTTTTAATCTCTTTTACTGTAGAAGTTGATTACAGATTAAAAAGACAGTATGATTTGTGTGGTTTGAGCTGAAGAAGCAACATCAGTGATATTGTTGTCAGATTCTGTCGCTGGTACAGACTATTTAGAATGTAGACTTTGGTGGCTGTCAATTGTTATTTGAAAGTTTTTTTATTGAATTTCAAAATAGTTTTGAAATAACTTGGTGTATAGTCATATGTAACACATTTATAGCACTTTTATGGTGTTTCTGTTTACTTTTTTATATAAAAAAAATGTGATGGATATATTACCATAAGAAAAAAAAGTATTATTATTATATTACTACTACTAATACGTTTCTAATATTAATAATGGCACTGACAATATATCAGTGTATATCAATAATAAATGCAATACTTACTTATAAATGGTATTTTAATATTTATATGTATACTAAAACAAAAAAATATAGCGTGTGTGTGTGTGTGTGTGTGTGTGTGTGTGTGTGTGTGTGTGTGTGTGTGTGTGTGTGTGTGTGTGTGTGTGTGTGTGTGTGTGTGTGTGTGTGTGTGTGTGTGTGTGTGTGTGTGTGTGTGTGTGTGTGTGTGTGTGTGTGTGTGTGTATATATATATATATAATTTAAATAATATATTTATAAACAAGTAATTATTGTGTGTGTTGAATTATAATATAATATTGTTAATATTTTTATTATTATTATTATTATTATTAAAATATTATTATTATTATAAATAATTAATTATAGTAACGTATCATTGTATTTATTTTAATTAATTATAATAACGAATAATTTTGTTTATTTTAAATTATGTATGTATATAGGTAATATATGTTTATTATTTATTGTATCTATGTAATCTATGGATTTACACACACACACACACACACACACACACACACACACACACACACACACACACACACACACACACACACACACACACACACACACACACACACACACACACACACACACACACACACTAAAACCTTGTTTGCCAAATAGACTAAAACTCACATTATTGATCAGTAAAACACATGCTTTTAGAAAAATAAAATCTACAAGGTGTAATTACTGTCTGCAGATGAATAGCAATTATGACTAACCCCAGACAACAGGAGCATTAGACAGAAGCTTGTTTTTTCACCAAAGTGTTTTACCAGGAAAAATAACCCTTAGATATCATCCACTGAAGAATGATTCGTCCAACACTGCAAGTATTGTTCATCTTGGTCTGTTTTATTAAAATCACCACCATCCATACTTCACGTTCACAATTTTGTTTCATAGATATGACTTAATGTCTATCTCATGAATACACACAGCATTAAAATACCAAGTAATGCAGATTAAATTGACTACAGTGATGTACAGGAGAACATTTCTATCCATGACTCCAAAAAAAGAGGCTAAGATGCAATTATATGATTCTCAGAGTTGCCTACACCTGCCGGAAACCATAACCTTGGTAACCCAAACACAGAAAAAATTGACTTGGTATTTGAGATCATAGAGGTGGTCAAGGGTCGTACACTGTGATTTGTTGGTGCCTTTCCAAATGAAACATAATGGAAGAACCATTATAAATGTTCAATCATGTATCGTGACCTTTGACCCTTTCACCATGTTCTTTCACCTCCCACAGCCTGCTGTTTCCTGTAATATCTTAAACATAAAAAAGGTATGTTTTCGACCTCAGCCAGCTTCTCCCTCAAGATACAGCTTGCATGTGGAGATAACAAATTGCTGGCTGGATCAGTTGCAGTTTACACAATATATCAATACGCTATGTCAAAATCAGCTCCCAGATTAAAATATGGATTCAAGGTTGAGTTAATAGTCAAGTCCAGGTCAATTTGGATGCTTTACAGTTTGAGTAAATGCTAGTTCACAGGCATAATTGAAATGCACAAGTATCTGCTCGATTCTTAAAATATGCATGATTTTTATATGCAGTTTTTCTCCATTAACACATAATTGTTGAGGTTTAATTCAGAGGTCACATCAAATTTGGCACTCGCTTTATTTGTCACCTCTGAGCTAATGCACTGAAAATATGACTTCAATTACCGACCGTGCAGGCAGATTCAATTTTGAACGTCATAATGCCACCGAGCAACAAACAAGACTATTTGTGAGACATGACTGTCATCAACGTTAATTGAAATGAGCCATTACAAAGGTCAGGAAAAAGTATAGTCATTTTTTTTCATCTACTACTGTAAGGTCATATAATTAAATGTATTTATGTTGTTCATTAAATAGGTTTCTGAATCTTTTTAACACTGAAAATTAGGTGTTTATTTATATAGCACATTTAATGTACAATGGTAAAAGTCAGAGTGCTTTACCTTGGCATAATTAAGGAAATGTATAATATAGTATTGGGAAATAAGTGAATTTTAGCTTGAACCGGGGTGCTATTCTGGTATTTCTTTTTAGCTGCACAGCTGCATATTATAGATGACGTGACAAACCACTGTGCCATGAATATTGAATGAATATTGTATTTATATGAATGTATAAAAAACAAATCTGATTTCAAAATACATATGTGATTTGGACGAAGTTGGTAACCATTCTGTTTTATTTATTAATTGTTTATACACAGCAACATATATACATGCATACATACATATAAACAAACAATAAATTATTGTATTTATTTATTTTAAAAAAAAACATGGTATCCCAAATTGTGAGGAAAACTACAGATTTTATTATTAGTAGTATTATTTTGCAATACTATTTTTACAAATCAGATTCCAGATTACATATGAATATCATTTGGATTATGTTGATACAAAATATTTTTGTTTTCTTTATTTGATTTATTATTATTTGATTTATTACTAATCTATTTGCACTGAACAAAATTATAAACGCAACACTTTTGTTTTTGCCCCCATTTTACATGAGCTGAACTCAAAGATCTAAGATTTTTTCTATGTACACAAAAGGCATATTTCTCTCAAATATTGTTCACAAATCTGTCTAAATCTGTGTTAGTGAGCACTTCTCCTTTGCCGAGATAATCCATCCACCTCACAGGTGTGGCATATCAAGATACTGATCAGACAGCATGATTATTGATTAGAGAGCATGATTAAGCACAGGTGTGCTTCAGGCTGGACACAATAAAAGGCCACTCTAAAATGTGCACAGGTCTGTCTGTCTGTCTGTCTGTCTGTCTATTTATTTTTGGTCCAGTCTAAAGCCGGATTTACATCATTAAAACTGAATGTTTGATTTCTATTCATCTTCAGTCTTTTGAAAAGACTTCTGAATTTGCAAGAGTGAGAAACTTAGTATTTTTTTTTTTTTTTTTCATGTTTCCATTTGCCAGCCTTTGAAATGCACAGTGTGCCTGTGTTTGCAGTTATTTATTCCATAATCAGGCAGTAGTAAATAATGATATGCAACCATTAGGTAGTTTAAAATACGCCTGGAAGCTCTTTTAGTGCATTATGTGTTTTTCCTTGGCAGAAAACGACTGGCTTTGCACCCCTGCTCCAAACTTGAGTAGAAAAAAAGCCCTCCTTCATCCTCAAGATCCTTAGCAGCGACAAGATTTAAAGAGGCATGTTGTGTTGGCTTTTCATTTATCTACTGTGTGTACTACTGTGCAGGTTCATAACACTAATTAAGATGCAACTTAGAATGTCATCGCCCAGCAGGAGAGAACCTTTAATGCTGAAGCAGAGTCTTCCCTCGCCACATCTGTACATAGATGTGCTGTTTTAATGGGATAGTTTGGGCTGAAATGAACCATAGATGTTTATTTTGAAGAATCTTAAAGGGATTTTTAAAGTTCAAAACTAGCCTACTTAAATTAAATCGACAGCATTTGTGAATTGTAACCATACAAATTATTGTAACTTGCTTTTTGTGATAAAACAAAATTAATTATTAATTATGTGTTTCATGTTTTTATGTGTGTGTGTGTGTGTGTGTGTGTGTGTAAAATATTCCATAATTGCAATTGCATTTAATTCATTTCCTTTTTTTTCTCTCGTTAAGTTAACTTTTTTTTCTAAGAACCTTTAATATAAATGGAACCTTTAGATTCCACCATTTATAATGGAACAAGTTTATTTAGATTAATAAAATCAAAAGCACTGTTTTTTTTTTCTAAAACAATGTAATATAAGTACCATTTTTAGTTCCTCAAAGAACCTTTCACTGAACAGCCCTTAAAAAAAAAATTTTTATTAGTGTGAAGAATATTTCAAGAATCTGAAGAAAGTTTTTCCAATCTAAATAAATGTTTGGGCTATAAGCATAATTGCAAATAAAGACCCTTTATTTTGAACAGTGTAAGGGGGAAATGGTTATTTTTATGAACTGTTCACTGAAAGTTTTTTTTTTTGACCCAAAATGGTTCTTCTATTCCATCATTGCAAAAAATTTTTTAAGAATTCACTTGGAATATTCCTTTAATGTAGCTCATTTCTATACAAGGTTTTTGATGGCTGTCAAGCTTCAAAACTGACAAAATAAAACACTGTAGAAGTGACCCATATGGTTTGTGCGTCTATACTTCAATTATTGAAAAATTCAAATTAATTTTGGACTGAAAGTTCTCAATAATGGGCTTGTCAGTCTCTTCACCCCTAGTGGCCCCAGTCTAGGACAGAAAAACCCATAAGAGGCGGAGCCTGCTAATTATTCAAATGTACTCTGATGAAGGGCCATAATAGAGAAATGAAGTCCGCTGCCAATCCGTGCTGAAAATCAAAAGTGTGCTCTTCAATTGCAGACCCTCCGGACCAGAAGAACTCTTGGATAATGAGTACGATGAGAGATTAGACTGGATCAAAGTGGAGATTAAACAGGACGGCAAACACATCGATGCCTCTAATTAGCAAGTCTGTGAAATTTGCTGAATTGGTGCAAATATCATGGATGCCGCTGAGGTGTTCTTATCGTTCTGTTTTTCTCCCTAGTTTCCAGGAAGCCTATTGACTGTGCCAAACCCAAAATCACACAGAAGGGGTGAGAGGTGCGAGAAGCCTCATCTTAATTAGGGAAATTGGTGAATTATTATTTGTGACACATGCTTTTGTGAGTCAGGCTTTTTGGAGAGATTAGTAACTGTGATCAGTAATGTGTCGTTTCACAGCTGTGATGGCAGTGAATCTTGAATACCGTGATCAAAAAATCCTTGCTGGTACTAATGAACAGGCAAAAACAGACTTTCATGTATTTTCAATACAGATTTTGCTGCTGAATGGATTCAATATGTTAATATGGTTATACAGTGGTGGTTCTCAAACTGTGGTTTGTGAAGGATACCATGTTGATAAAGGGTGATAAAACAAGATCTAAATTATATTAAGTATTTACATTACATTTTATATTATTAAAGTAGCAATGTAAATAATATAAATACATTTATCATGTTAAATTAATAATTATAACACACACACACACTTTATATGTATATATACATATTATATACTATACACTTTATTTGAGCTGGATGATAGATAGATAGATATTATTATATATTTTTTTGTGCACTGACTGAACAAGTTTGCAAACCACTATCATATAACAGATAGGCAAGCTAGAATTTTTAGATAAATATTTAATAAATATACAAGGGGCAAGTTCTCTGTAATTCTCTCATTGCAGATTCCGTATGATCCAGCTTTTTTGCCCCAAGTAAGCTGTCTGTTTGGCAACTGATGGTGATGTGGTCTTACAAACTCGAGTAAGGCAATGACAGAGACCTGGTATCAGTGGTGTTTGCCGTATAAAGGAAATATATCCGTCTTGACGCATGCAGCATGGATATTGCATTATCCCACTTCCCTCACATGTTTAATTCAGCTGCTAGCAGCATTTTCACCCCAGGACAGAAAAACCACAGCTGCTCTCCTCCTCAAACCCTGTTAGGCCGTATCTGTGTTTTCTGTTTCTACAAAGATTAGTCTGCTGCATGTAAAACGCAAGCAGATGTTTCATCGGTTAGACAATAACAACGAGGTGTCCTGCAGGGTCTGTGTTATTGACCTCGTACCCTGCGCTCGATATGTTATGCTGTATAGTGATTGTTTTGTTGTGTTGTTTGACCCCCGTCTTAGTTGGAAAGTCCCAGAAGATAGAGAGGACGTAAGGACTGAAGGGCGACAAAGATTTATTCTCTAACATTCGACAGTACTCTTTGGTCTTTTCCTGAAGGACACAGCCACATTAGCCAGCACAAATAGAAAGGTTTTTGCAGGCGGCATAGATGGAGGTCTCGGGGTGTGTTTTATTTTGAGGTTTCCTCTTCGCATAAACCCACCAATGAGTTGTTTTTGTGCTCATTGTCGCCTGTTGTGGTCTACTAGATCATTAGATGTTTGTTGAATCAAGCATCGGTATTGTTACAGTATATTGCTTAGGCTTAGGGATTTGAACAAACCTTTAACAAGGGATGAAATCCTAGAACAAGTTCATTTAAAAAGTATAACCATAGACTGCAAAAAAGGTGAATTGCATTTCTGTGACTTTTCAAAAGAAGGATACAAATAAACAGAGGTAAATGACAGCAGTCTTGAGAGATTGAAATTATCAATGTTTATGCATTGCATTTTTATAAATGTTATTTGTCATTTTTTGCAAAAAAATGGATTAATGATATTTACACTTACTAAAATACTCTAAAGTTTCCTGCATTGCTATACAGCAACACCACTAGTGAACACTTGTTCTGACTCTTGTGCAACTGTTTTTCAGAAGCCCGCAGCTCCTCAAGTCTGATTCTTGAACAAGTGTCTCTTAGGAACCAGTTATTTTCAGTGAATCAGACACAAACAGCATGAACAGTGTAGTCCGATTCCCGAACGAATGACTCTTACGAATCAGTTATTTTTAATAACTCAAACACTAAAAGGACAACCCGTGTAGTCCGATTTCCGAACAAATGAGTCTGAATATTACTGTGAATCAAACACAAACAGCGTGACCAGTGTAGTCGGATTCCCAAACAAATGACTCTTATGGACCAGTTATTTTTAGTGAATCAAATACATACAGCGCAACCAGTGTAGTCCGATTCCCAAACGAATGGATCTTTGGATTAGTTCTTGTTAATGAATCAAACACAAACAGCATGGCTGTATCCTAAATCATCCCTTATACCCTCATTCACTATTCCCTACATTAGTTCACTAATTCAGTTCACGTGATAGTGAACTAATTTAATAATTCACTAATTGAATACCTTACCACATTTGTATTTGTTCAGAAGCAATTGTTTACTGTATAATTATTGTATTTCAATTATTAGATTGTGTTCCAGAACAAATAACTCTTATGAATCAATTCGTATAAGTGAATCAAACACATACAACAGTGTAATCCGATCGATTCCAGAGTGAATGATTCATATGAGTCTGTTCGTTTTAGTGAATCAAACACAAGCTAAGTATTTGTGGGCTAGTTTTTCATCTGACAATATGTAGGTAAAGATGCACATTGTGAATTTGTAGTATTTTTGTAAATATCTAATGAATTTGTTTCATGTTTAGTTGTTTAGTAACTATTATTTATTGTATAAGACAGTTAAAAGTTGTCAGAGTGTGTTTTATTGAATATATCAGTATTTTGGCTATGGATTCATGCTACTATTTTTCCAAATAGTTTTCATGTACACATTAAATCAGGTAGCTGTTTTTCTTTGACCAATAACCTTAAAAAAGCAAAACGTGTAGCGATGTGCAAACCACTCATGTTTTGTTCATAAAATGTTCATACCTTTGTTTTATGTGATGCAGCATTACCAAGGTCTTGTTTTGCATTAACATGTGTACCTATATAAAGGATGAGCATTGACAGTCCACATTATAGCCAGTGCGAGGTAACGCCGTGCTTTAATTTAATTCACCGTCTTCTCTTTTGAGCTCAACATGCTTGGGAGTAAATTGAAAGCACTTCGCTATAGAGATGTTCCGTCAATCACCTCTTCCTCTGGTGTCCCTGTAGAGAAATGAATGGTTGCATTAAGATAGATGTTATAGTCATTCAGATGGTTCCCACAGAGCAAATAGCATCCTAACTGAAACGTAGTGGTCGCAGGAGAATCATCGGAGGGCTGTAAAATGAAAGCTTTAAATCTGGACCATTAGGTAAGGTTGTCATAACAAGGCTACCTCACAATCACGATGCTGTTGGCATATAAGTCAACCAAGAGCTGTCAGATAATATATTTATGTTTCAGAGATGCATTTGAGAAAGCTGTTGTTAAGTGGGCCCTGTGTTTAAGGGGCATGTGCATGTGCGTGTTTGGAGCTTGTGTGTGAATAGACTGCGACTGAAGACTGGAGTGTCAGTCACAGAAGCACACCTGCCCTTTAATGTCAAACAATTAGGATGACTCAATCAGACAGCAGGAGAGGAGGAGCTGATCTTCGCCCATATTTAGCTGAATTGGCTGCGCTTGATGGGCAGGTGGACGGGTGCGCGGACAGATAAATGACGAGATGCCCGTGAAGCGCGAGGATGTGACGAGATGCTGACAAGCATATTCCGCTAAAGGAATGAGAAAACGGTTCGTGAAATTTCACTCAAAAGTTTGGAAGTCAGTCTTTTTTGACATGCAAATCAGGATTTACTCAGTCAAAGAGAAGAACGCTGTTTTAAAATAAGGCTTAAAGGAACAGTTCACCCAACATTTGCTGTAAATTTACTGCACCAAGATGTAGATGATGTTGTTTTTTCTTTAGAACAGATTTGCAGAAATGTATCATTACATCACTTGCTCACCAATGGATAATCTGCAGTGAATGGGTGCCGTCAGAATGAGAGTCCAAAAAACATCACAATAATCCACAAGTAAACCACAAGTCCATCAATTAATGACTTGTAAAATGATGAACTGTGTGTTTCTAAGAAACAAATCCATCTAGATGTTTCAATTTCAAACAGTCACTTCTGGATAAAATAAGTCCTTTATCCCTAATATTCCTTTATCCAGTGGTCAAATTCGTTTTGACTGAATCAGGAGAGAAATACGCATAGGCTAGATCAAGCACCAAGTGAAAACCAACAAAACTTTTCTAAACAAATATGTGGATGGATTTTGATGTGAGAAAACAACAGAGGATGGAGTTTTTCCACTGGAGGAAATGTTTTTTATCGATTATGGACTCATATTTTGGCCACAAGAAACAATTTAAAGTTAAAAAATCTTAATGATGGATTTTTTTTCTTACAAACATGCAGCTTTTGGTTTTACAATATGCTAATTGATGAGCTGGAGTCGTGTGGATCACTTGTGGATTATTGTGATGTTTTATCAGCTGTTTATACTGTCATTCTGACAGCACCCATACACTGCAGAGGGTCCATTGGTGAGCAAGTGATGATGAAGAAACAAACTCATCTAAATTTTGAATGGCCAAGGGGTGAGTACATTTTCAGCGAATTGTCATTTTTTGGATGAACCATTTCTTTTTAGTTTATTCACTTTGAGGCCATCTGCTTCTAAAAGAGGATATGTGCATTTAAATTTGACATTCTGTCTCTTTTGGGGAAACAGTCCAAAATATGCAAGGCTAATCTTGCACTCAGCGGGTATATCCAAATTCTGGTCCAATAAAATGCTTTTTTAGAATGATGCCAACTAGCAATAGAGCTCAACAGTGAGTGCCGCTTTTTTTGTGGGAAATATTTTTCGCATTAATTTTCTTCAAACAAACAAACGAACGAAACGAACGAACGAATGAATGAATGAACGAACGAACAAATAAATAAATATACAAATCTCTCACTAAAGAGTTCTAAACCTTTGACCAGTTTTGAGATGAATTACTACATTGCATCTTCTGATCTAAAGCAATCTATATGTGTATGTATATATATATATATATATATATATATATATATACCTTGTACCTGAATGTATAGCATATATCATAGACTTCATAACCATTGGGGGCGTATGCAAGTCACTATAACATGCTTATGATCTATTCTGTGGTTTGAAAATTACACGCTTGCTTCAAGCCTTTTTTTTTTTTGAAAGGCTCAGGTGGTCGTAAGACTGAGTTCAGCGTCTAGACAGGGGACGAAGCGCCGGTAGATGGCAGTCGTGTCCCTTCTGCACTAGACAGGAAGAAGCAGCATCAAACCCTCACACTTAGTACACAGGCTATTCACTGTCACACACGCACATGTGTGCGTCAAACAGGCGCTACAGACCTGTTCGAAGGCGCGTCATATAATCTATAGCGTTCAGGGTTATTGCACTCGACCAATCATTGGTAAGATGGAAAAAGATTATTGGGCCATTGACTTTTACGCATCCAAGAAGACGCCAGTGAGGACAGTCAGAAGAGTGAGACTTTGGGCTGAGGGCTACTTCAATACGTGTTAGAAGATTCTTGGTGTCACCAGAGGAGCGCGCTGAGCCGAGACCCACGGAGAGCCGCGCGTCATTGGGTACCACACTAGATACTTCACACTAGAACTTCATTCACCGACGAGATCTCGACGTATTCTACGGGTCTCACCTTTTTATATGTTCCTGCTCGCTGAGTGACTCACTTGTAGCTGTTCTCCGTTCGGCTCTCTCGCGCTGCGCAATTATACGGCTTGGCGCGGAGCGCAGCATCATTCGCGTGGATTTTCGTCGCGTCATTGGATTGCTTTTTTGCCGGAGTTGAGTTGAACTGTGTTGAATATTGTTTGGTGGGATTGTAGCTTTTGATGAATACCTCTTCTGTGACAAGTTTATACGTGTTTGAAAAGGAACTACGACTGTGGTTAGTATATTTATCTGTTATTTAATTAAAAAAGGGATTTGAATCACATTTTGGCGCATTTTCGTCCACTTTCCTTAAAAAAAAAGAAAGAAGCTTGGAGGATTTTGTCCTTTTTTTCTAATTTCCAAATGACCCTGGTGGTCTTGGATAGGATGTGATTTACGAATATTTGCGTTTGCCAACGCACGAGGCTCCTCTCTCAAGGCATTCCGTAGGACATAATCACATTTCAAGGAAACAAGCATCTTGAAATCCGCACTGGGCTGTGAGTAGAAATCTAATGATCGGGTGTGTAAAGGAGGAAGAAAAGTTCCGTTTTAAACCACGACTGTGGGATAAGAACATCAGCAAATGGTCTGTTGAAGATTGGGATGAAGAAGAAGATGCAGGGAATGGTCCATCGCAGGAATAAAACCCATCTAGATGCGTATTGGCTGAATGTGAAACCCCAAATCTGTGCTGTTGAACGCCAAGAATGACACGCAAAAGCAGGGAGACGACGAATTAATTGATTTATCAGCAGGAAAACAAAGACTTGGTACACCGGATTTTGATGATGCGGGGTAAGAAAACATCGAGATATCTGTTCTAGAGGCACTCGTCCATATGCTGGCATTGACAGGAAGACCGAATGGATATACAGGAGCGAATTTCTTCTCATAGAAGCTTGTGAATGCTCTTGGATAGCCCAGAGTACACGCTGAAGAACATTGAATTCGCATCGCGCTTCATTGCTTGACAATTGCGGATGGATTTTGGTGCTTTGGAAGCGAACGGAACGTCTGCGATTTGAACCTCACAGATTGATAAAGTAAGTCATTCGAGGTTTGATATTTGCATCACTTGACACTTTGACGTCTTTTTGACACCTAGTGCATCTGGTTACCATTGAAAGCTTAGTAGATCTTGCGTCCTTAACATCTTAGGGCACTTAAAATACAACTGTAGTAATTGGTCACAATTCAGTCACTTGTTTAATTTGAACAGTCGTTCATTATATATTCATAAACATATACACTGAAGCATTCTCTCGCCGGCTGTGAGCTTTTTTCCCGCTGTCTTTATCTCTCTTGTGTGTGTGCGCGCGCGCGCTCGTGCGTGTTTGATAAATGTGTGCGCTATTGACAAATGCACAGTGTTCCATCTTTGCGGTCGAATCTTTCTTCCATTCATTTTTTTCATTCATTCGGTCTCAATGTGATATGACATATCCGTTTGTAGGCATGATTCGATTCGTCAAATCTTTATACAATTTATTATGCGATAATAAAAATGAGCAGTTATTCGGATAGTTATCGGTTTAGATTTGGTTAGAATGAAGGTTGTAGTGCTGGAGGCAGAGATGCAGGCTGTTGCTTCTTTGCTTGTTTGATTGGTCAGACCCCTTAATGCATCATTTTATATACAAATTATTTATTTATTTATTTTCTGCTATATATATATATATATATATATATATATATATTGTTTTTTTAAACACTTTTTTGCCAATTTTCTCCAATTATGAGTTTTAAATTCATAATTTAACTTCCAAAATCTTTTTATACAATATTTTAGAGTACATTTACTTGTATTGTCTCTTTAAATGTTTTATTATATTTTTACTGTATATAAAATAAGTTTACTTAAGTTGTGTACCATAGCATTTTATATTAATTAAAAAATAAAACTTGTATTTTTTTTTTTTTTTTTACAAGTTTACCTGTGTGTGTGTGTGTGTGTGTGTGTGTGTGTGTGTGTGTGTGTGTGTGTGTGTGTGTGTGTGTGTGTGTGTGTGTGTGTGTGTATATATATATATATATATATATATATATTAGTGCTGTCAAATGATTAATCGCGATTAATCAAATCCAAAGTAAAAGTTTTTGTTTACATATTATATGTGTGTATACTGTGTATATTTATTATGTATATATCTATACAAACATATACTTATATTTATTTAATAAACATATGTTGTTTATATGTTAAATACATTTAGATATAATATAACATATATATAAATAATAAATGTAAATAATGTAAATACAACTGTGTATGTGTATGTATGTGTATGGTATGTGTGTGTTCACACACACACACACACACACACACACACACACACACACACACACACACACACACTGTATATTTTTTCACAGTTCCTGCATATAAACAAAATATGCAGACAATGTAACTGACAAATTGCTAATGCAATTTTGACTAAGTTTGCTATTAATATAGAATACATTGAATTCCTATAAATATTGTTCACTTTTCAGCTTGTATATGTGTAAGCATTTACATCGGCGGCTGTGGGGTTTGATGAACAGGCCATATTATAGACATAATATGATTCAAGGCTGACAGAGTTTGGCCTTGCTCTGGTTGCTGTCCGCGGTCCTGAAATCCCTGCCAGAACACAGCAGAACCGCACTTCTGTTTGTGATTCTCTACTTCCCACTGCCTTATGCTGCTCTGCATCATGAACATCCAGCATTAGAGGTGGAGAGGTATTATTTTTACAGTCAACCATATAGTCCAAGCAAACTATATTAAAGACTGGTTTATGTTGGAGGATCTACATCAGGACAATACGAGTATAGACTTGAACAAACGTGTCTGGATTAGCCATGCCACATACTCTGAGGTCGTAGCTGTCAGTCATAATTAACTGTCCACTCTACTCGAAGGAAAACTATTATCTGTGGCTTGTATCACAGGTACCAGCGGTTTTCTTTTTGACTTCATTATTGTGTGTAACAAGTCAATAAAATGTTGGCAGAGAAGTCAGTCTTCTATTTTTTTATTTGTGATGGCTAGAGCATTCTGGGAGACCATCCTAATTCAGATCAGTTCGGGATGTTTTGCATTCCCGGTTGATTTGTATTGGTTTGAAAAAGAAAGTGATAAATGAGGCTGCAGTCAACAGCTTATGCTTTGCGAATGTGTGATCTGAAGAAGCTGACCAGGTTTACCTTTAAAGCAGAAGTCGGGCAATCTTTGACTGTAATCTGTGCTTACTTGTTTTGAAGACACTAGCTCATAGTGCATTGAGCATTATTTAAATCAGTTTTTCTTCTAAACCAAATCTCTCAAAGTTGATTTTATTCAGAATAAACAATCTAGACTTTCCTTTCATCTTTCCTTTCCTTTTTAAGATCAAGAATGCGAAGCCCTTGCTCTGCTTGATGTTTTGAGGCCACAAGGTGAAGTACAACATGGTAGTTTTATTGTTCTAAAAGCATGTGGATGAGTCGGAGCCCGTGTGTGTGTAATGACTGAATTATATCCATCTGTCTGACGAACTCCATTTTGTCCCTTCGAAGCAGCCAGTGCATGGCCGCCCACTCTCCGTCACCCTTTGGGAGAGCTTCCTGTTGGCCGGACGCCCGATCCGAAGCTTAGAGGCGTTAGCACAAGACCCCTTTGCTAAGATGTTATATACATAGAGCTTTTGTATACAGGAGGTTTAATTTTTTTAATTAATTATTTTATATAACAAGGATGCTTTGCAAATGATCAAACATGACAGAAATCTTTTGTTACAATGTCTTTGCTATTTCAAATGTTTAATTTTTTTAATTAATCAAAGAATTCTGAAAACAAGTAAAATGTTTTCCATAAAAAGTCCAAAGGGGGGGGGGATTATATATATGGGTGTGTCTGTGTGTGTATATATAGAAAGATAGAAAGATATAGATATAGATAGATAGACCATCTATCTATCCATCCCTGTCAAGTCAAGTTTCATATCTATTTATCTATCTGTCTGTCTATGTATATATCTGTCTGTCTGTATATATATATATATATATATATATATATACAGAATGATTTCTGAATACAGGACTAATGGCAGATGAAAACTCAAGTTTAGCATCACAGAAATAAATCAAATTTCAATATATATTTAAACAGAAACATTATTTTTGATAGTAATAATATTTGACAATATTACTCTATTTTACTGTATTTTTAAATAAATAAGTGCAGCTTTAGTGAGCATAAGAGACTTCTTTCAAAATTGGAAAAAAACAAATAATCTTACCAACCTCATAGTTTTGAACTGTTGTATATTTTGGATATTATGTTTCTGTTTTTAGTCATAGACTGTTTGGACCCCATACACATTCCTTGTATGGCCATATATATATATATATATATAGTTTCACAAAAGAAAATGTATACAGGAACAACATGAAGTTGAGTAAATGATGACAGGGTTTTAATTTGTGGCTGAACTATCTATTTAAAATGTATTTTTAAAACACAGTTATGTGTACGGATCTGTTCTTGAATAGAAGAAATGAGGTTGCAAATGAAAGTTAAATAAGAAAACACGCAGAACTATATTTAGAGTATTCCGGATCCAGAGTGTCAAACCAAATAATGACACAGGAAGTAAGAACAGTAAGTTGCCGTAAACAGCACCGACGTTTGTCTTGTTAACAACCGAATAGAAACAAAGCCTTCATCGCATCCGCACCTTCAAGCACCTGCCCCTATTCCCTGAGGTGAACGAAGGATTTTTTTATCTTCACTCTCTTCCAGGCACTCGATGGAAGGGGGGGAAAAAAGAAGTAGAGGAATGATGGAGTGATGTTGCCTTGGGGAGACGAATTGGGCCGCTCATTTTATGTTCCTTTGCTGTCAGGAGCTTTAGCATGATGAAGCTGCCGGGTTGGGTGGAGAGATGACATTTGTTTGTTGGTGAATGATGCAGCATAATTCATGTTTCTGCGGCGACGCTCCATTCCTCACTCCGTACATCTTCCAAACTTTTCTACGCGCTCAGCCCAGCATGGAAAAGACAGAACGTCCATTTATCGAGTTTTTTTTGTTTGTTTGTTTGTTTTTTTCAGTTCAGTCATAAAATACAGATGTCAATACATTTATTGTCCAGCGTTAAGATTGAGATTCACATCATAAATGATTTGTGGAATTGCCTTCGGGATAGATTTTTAAGATTTATTAAAACGGTTATGTTGTCTTCGATGTCTCGTAATTCATGAACGATATTGTTTTTCAAGCCTGAAAAGAAATTTGGGTTTCATATGAGTAGTATTTCTGGGGCGTGCTGATGGATTTCTGGAAACACATGCAACTCAGGGCTTGTTTATTTGACTTTCCAGTGTGACAGTGGTAATATCCCATGAGTCTTTTGGGTGGCTTCTACAAAGTCAGCTTCTGTGGGCATGAACCGGGATTAATCACGGTTAAAATAAAGCCCCTTCCTTAAGATATAAATTACGTCTCTCTTTGTCCTTTTCCATTGAGAATCTCATTTGTAGGAAGATGAACATAACTCCAGCAATAAATTAATTAATACATACATCTCTTGAGATGTAACATACATTATGTTTACTAGGATTGTGAACCATTCAGAACTTAATTGAAAATGCAGTTTAGATTCCTAAATCGAATTGAATTTGAATGCAGTTAAAAAAGTGGAATTTAAAATAAAAAGTTATTTTGAATTTAAATAAGTTCATGTACCTGTACTTTTAACTAGTAAACCAAAATAAAAAAACAGCTTTGAAAAAAAAGTTTAAATTTATTTTCAAACTGAAGTTTGAACATTTATACAGACATTAGATAGATAGATAGATAGATAGATAGATAGATAGACTACCATTCAAAAGTTTAAAGTTTGTAAGATTTGTTTTTATGCTATTTTTTTCTTGATGAAAAATACAGTGAATAAAGTAATATTTTTACATTTAAAAGAACTGTCATCCGGTTTAATATATTTAAAATGTAAATGTATTCCTGTGGTGGCAAAGCTGAATTTTCAGCATTATAAGTGCCACTTTTATTTAATTATACGTTTTTTTTTTTTTTTGCAATTTGTGTCACTGTTAAAATCTTTAATTATCAATTATCTCCAATCAAGACCTCACATATTTTAACCGTAGCATATTTCATCATATTTAGCATATTAACTTTTGTTTTCCAGCGTGAAAGAGCACTTATTTTCCCAGAATATATTATCAGTGTTTGATTTTTTTTTTAATTATACTTCATTAAATGCATATTCCTGGCATTCCAGTTCAGAATTCATTGTGTTTTGTGGCCAATTCAGTTCAAATTCAGAATGAAAGGAAGCCAGCTCTTGAATTTGAATTTGCCAGTCCCAATGTGTATGGTATTTATCCAATACCATGTCATTCCCAAGCTTTATCCGGCAGTTCTGCAATTCACACCCTGTTCTATACATAATAAACACTTTGAAATAAGGCAGATTAGCTTGTGTAAAACCCATCTTGGGCGTGAATTAGTATTCATTTCTTAATCTGCTGGAGACTGCTATCAATAATACAACCAGTCTGTCAATTTTTTTTGCATCCCGAGGTACAATTTCTCCCAGGGGGGATTTGGTTTAGTGTGAAAGGCAGATTAAACGGTGAGAGAACCCTGGCGTGCAACCTCACTCTCCATTGTCTAAATCTTCCATGTCACAGCATAGAGATTTCTTTCCCGAGAGTCAAACTACAAGGCCGCGTACTGGAGGTTATGTAGGTAGTGTGTATTGATTGATGGGCTGGAGTTGCAGCAAGGATGACATTGAATTGATGGTTTTGTCTGTCATAAAGCAAGTGTTTTTTTCTTTGTCAGAATTCAGCCGTCAGCAAATGCTGTGTATTTTGTATTCACTGCACTGGTGTGAGCAAATGGGCCGGTCGACCTTGCTTCAGAGAGAGTGTATGACAATATATAACACAATAATACATCTAGGAGCTTTTAAACAATCATTTGATGTCTTGTGAAACCCTCTCTTTAGGATCTTGAGTTAAGCTGGGTTTTAGACGTTCACCGGTAGATGTTAAAATCTATGATGCAGTCATTTTTAAAGAGATAGTTCATCCAAAAAAAGACTTCACTTTTCATTCACACTTTTCATTTAAAAAAAGACCTTCACTTTTCGTTCTTTTTCATTTATTTGCAATGATCAATGACTAAAACTTTAAAACAAATGCTTATTCAACATAAAAGTTCTGAAGTTAGGCGATAGCTTTGTGTGAGGAACAGACCAAAACTAAATCAGATCTTAGTCCAGATCAGTGTGATTTGTGAATGAATGGATCGTCTGACTCAAAATAATGATTCATTCACCAATAAGACACCACTTCATGGGTTTACATGTACTAAAACTTTCAAGCTTCAAAAGAAATGCTAGACCACCATAAACGTTGTCCATTCAACTATATCCCAAGTCTTCTGAAGTTAGAAAATAGCTTTGTGTGAGGAACAGACCGAATTGAACCCGATCTTTAAGATCAGATCAGTGTGATTTGCGAATGAGTCATTCAAATGGATCAGATGATTAATTGTAAAGATCTGGCTCAAAATAATGATTCATTCACCAATAAAACATCATTACATGTGCTTACCTTCTAGATCAAAATACATGGTAAAGCAGCATTAACGTTGTCCATATAAAATGTACTCCAAGTCTTCTTGGAGTTATACAATAGCTAACAGACCAAAATTGAACCAGATCTTTCAGAGCAGTGTGGTTTGTGAATGAGTCATTCGATCGATTGGTAGAAAAGATCTCAAAGAGTCAAAGTAATGATTCGTTCAACATCATTCAATTAATAGCATACTTTTCTCAGATTTGGAGCAGGAAAACCTAATATTTTCGGTGAGTTTCCACTTAAATGATTCACTAAGCAATCATATGGCTTCAGAAGATTGAGACATATGAGCTACTTTTATAATGTTTTTGTGTTGCTATAAGTGTGAAAGTAATTGCATGAAAATCAATCTTCCACAGAAGAAAGTAATTAGAAAGTTTGTAACGACATGAGAGTGAGAGATGGTTATTTTTCATATTTGGGTGAACTATACCTCTATCAAAACTTCTATTTGTCGTTCTATACGTTTTTGCAGCATGGACGTTTCAGCCCAGCCCTTTTCGCACACACACTCACATTGACCTTTCATTAATCTCTTTCTCTTTGACCTGAGTGTCTTGAAGTGTGAGCGTGTGTGTTTTTGTCGAGTGGTCCCTCATCCACAGCCCCTCCTATACAGGATGAGCACAGCACATTTCTCCAGTCGATGCCCTAATCAATCAGAGTTCTGCCTCGCCGCATCAGTCTTCTGGAATAATCTGGCCGACATCATAAAACGGCCATCTTGACGTGCTGGATAGACACCGTTACCCCCACCCACACAACCTGGCTACTATGGGCAGAACCTTTATGCAACATGTAATCTGCGTGTATATGTATATATATATATATATAAATATTATTTAACTTTTGCTCATATTTATTAAGGGGCTAATAATTACTTACATTGATATATATGTGTGTGTGTGTGTGTGTGTGTGTGTGTGTGTGTGTGTGTGTGTGTGTGTGTGTGTGTGTGTGTGTGTGTGTGTGTGTGTGTGTGTGTGTGTGTGTGTGTGTGTGTGTGTGTGTGTGTGTGTGTGTGTGTGTGTGATTTAGAAATGTTCAGAATTATACTGCCGTGCAAAGGCAAAACTTCGATTTTGGTCGAAAATTAGTTATTGATATTTTTGGGACATTCTAGATATCCTTTATCATGTAAATAAGTACCTTGAGTCAATTTCGTTGTTTTTGAAAATAATGGGATGTCTTAACCGTAACTTCGAAAAGCCCCCGAAAAACCAAGACAGAACACCGTATAGCACCAGTTACGACTCTTTCACTTTGTTTGGAACGCTCAAATTGAGTTACGGCGTTCTGCCTTTGTTTAGCCGCGTGTCAATATGAAGTTACGGTGGCGGCTTGGAGTTATACGGTGTTCTGCCTTTGTTTTAGGCGTCCATTAAAGTCTGCTCCATTTTAATTATGGTGTCACTTGTATACTTTCATACATCTGATCTGTCACTGGAGCACTTTAATAGACAAACAAATTAGATCGCGATTTACCAAACAGCTCATATAACAACGCATTGTAAAGACTAGATAGATACAGCAATACGTAATTGTGAATAACATTAAAGATTTTTTTTTATAATGCAGATTATTCACCAGGCTGTAACTTCTAGTTGGAAATGTATGACTCAAATGCCATATTAGCATGATCACAAAATCAGTACTAATATTTCTCAACTAAATCCATATCCCACCTTTTCTTGTAACCGATAAAATCAATCCATGGCGATGAACGCCTTCTGAGATTTTTGATCCACAAGCATTCTGAGTGAATTACTGCTTGCTGGCATTCACATCAATCCACAAGTCATTCTTTTAGGTTTGGCTATTTTCATTCAAGGCATTATTTTACATTACTGAGCATTTTCAAGTAAATTGGTTACAAAACGGTAGCCTATCCACTGACATTTAACTTTTTTTCTGCTTGCTACGGTCAAAAAACAATTAATACAGTAGCATTATGCAATGGCATATGAGACTGCCCATGATCAGTAGATTTTATAAAGGTGTTACTGTAACAGGTGTTACTGTACTATAATTTGTGTACACTGTACACAGTGTTCCTGTGGCTCAGTGGTTAGAGCATTGCATTAGCAGCGCAAAGGTTGTGGGTTCGATTCCCAGGGAACACACATACTGACAAAAAAAAATGTATAGCCTGAATGCACTGTAAGTCGCTTTGGATAAAAGCGTCTGCTAAATCCATAAATGTAAATGTGATTTAGTAAATGATGATCAGCAACCAAATATTGATAATGTGGAAGTTACTGCCTTTTGTTTTGGTGTGACTTCTCACGTTTTGCCGACAATGCAAAGGCAGAGTACAGTAACTTCAAAATAGATGTAAAAATCAAGTTTGAGCTCACAGTTTTTTAATGTAGATAATTTTCATTACTAAAACATCTAATTGCCAAATTTCCAGTGTTGAGTTAAATTATGTGGACAAATAAAAAACTTTGACATCACTTTTTCTCACTTTCACACCCTAGCGAGTTAAGGTATTTTTCCTTTGTAGGGCAGTATATATATATATATATATATATATATATATATATATATATTCACATTGTATATGTGTGAATAAAAAAATATATAAATATTACATATATAGATGGACAGATACAGAGAATAAAATATTAGCAAAAGTAGATAGATATTTAGAGATAAAATAGAGATAAAAAATTTCAAAAAGAAAATTAATCCTAGTAAAAACAAGCACATGTGGAAAAGTTTTGAGAAAAATACTCTCATAAAAATAAAGTTAATATTTTGACATGATTACAATTTATTCTTACTTAAGACTGGTCAGAAATCCTGAAATTGATCATAATTATGTTTTATTGAAAAGTAGTGTATATTTTTATATTTTTATTTAGGTCTAACGTAATTAATAGTAAATATTTTCCTGACAAATATTTACACATTTATGATATTTGTATTTTTCACACTATAAGTGGATCTTTACACACTAAAATTATAATCTGCTCTAATATTTCAGAAAATTAGGGAGCTCCTCGAAAGGCGATCATCATCCGTGGCATCATAACATTTAAAACCCCTCGGTCCAGTCAGCCTCTGTCCTCAGATCTGTGGCAAAGGCAGCATGTCCTTAAAACCACTGCTAAAGCAGGCCTCATGACTCAATAATGAGGGGTAAACTCCCCCACCCAACCCAAATCTAAGCTCAGCTAAAAGAAAAGGACCTGAATCAGCCTTTAACTGGGGTCACGTCTGGCTGACATCAGTCGACCTCTGCAGAGGCCTGCAGCTGGGCAGAGACGAGCCGTACCTGTGGACCAATAACGTGCCCTACAGGTGTGTCTGTGCATGTGTGTGTCAAAACTGCGCCTGAGACGCTCTCCCTTTCTGGGTTGCACCTGTGAGGCATCTGTTCAAGGCTGTGCGGAACTGGCCGTATTAATTTTGCTGCTAAATTGAAAGGTTAAAGCTTGCATCAGAGGAGGTGACGGATTGCCGCTCACCTGGTTCCTCTGGTACTAAAGCACCTGTTTAACTGAGGTGAGGTTCAGTTGTCCTCCTGTCACAGGAGAGAGAAAGAGGGAGAGAGAGGGAGTTGTTAATGATGAAGCCTGGGAGAATCTACATTTAATAGGTTATTTGAGAGAGCAGAATAAAATAAGAGCCGCTGGAGTTGATTGTTCTTATCAGAGTTCATTAACGCAATTTCCTCTCACAAAGGCCTTGTGCAGAAAAGCTCTCTGGCTCAAATAATGACTGGATCAGCCTGTGCAGCCTTCCGCCGCTGAATAAGACGAGGGTTTTTTCTTTTTGTTTTGCTGTTGTGCGCCGACACCGGCTTTGGTTATTTACATATAGAGAGGCTCTTACGGACACCGCCTAGCCTGTCTTGGTTTTGATACACTTTAATCGTGAGTACATCATTCTGCATGAGAGCCATAAACGCGCTGGTTGTTGTTGCTCTTCAAGGTGTGGCTGTGGAATTGATCGATTCAGGATTATTAATAGACTGCCATAAGTGTTTCTTTCTGAACCAGTACCAGTGTTAAAGGACGTTCACACTGACAGAGAGATTTCAATCGACAAAGTGACCTGAAACCATTCAGAATTGAAGTGAGAATGGCTTTTGATTTCCAATAGAGTTCCTGAATCCCCGCACCAAACGGGATGCAGAATTGCAATTTAAATTGGGATTTAAGGAAGTTTAGTTTATAATACTATAATTTTTAACTGCCTAAACTTATAAGTGTTGACTAGACTAAACCTTATTTTGAAAGTGTATAGACCTTACATGTGTAAAGATATCGATATATGGGTAACAAACAGATAGATTGACAAATTAAGAGCTAGACATCGATAGATATACAAATTGGATAAACAGTTTTAAAGATGGAAAAAATCTATCCATCCATCTGTCAAATAATCTTTTTATCCATCTTTCAATCTGTCTATCCAATTTGTATATCTATCTATCTATCTATCTATCTGTCTGTCTGTCTGTCTGTCTGTCTGTCTGTCTTTCTATCCTTCTATCCTTATGTCTCTCTATCGATGGATGGATGGATGGATACAGAGATAGATGGACAGAAATATGGAGAGATTGATTAGATTGAATAGATACATTAATTTGATAGACAGGTTGAAAGATGATGACATTTACATGTTTAGTTTTAGTTACATGTTTAGTTTTGTTTATAGGTAAACAAACAAACATATGAACTGATAGATGGACAGTTGGATAGAAACGCAGATAGATGAAATGCTACCTATTGAAATGGACAAAAACACACATACATTTTATATACATTATATATAATATTTCAATAGCTAAAATAGTTGTTTATGCAGCCCAGCAAAAATGTCAGGCTTGTCTGTGACCAGAACGCCTACTAGCCACCAACAGTACACTGATTTAGCAACCTAAAATCACTGTCAGTCACAGTCAATATGAACAGGGAATGAAACGCACCTAAAACTTGTCCAGACAACCTGCAGTATGTTTCTGCACACAGTTTCTTTGGTTGAGTTCAGAGAATAGTTTCTGTGGTAAACCCAAACGTAAGCAGTGAGAAGGCAACGCAGGACTCATGCTCTGACGACCACAGTTATTTTCTAACTATTGGCTGCTCATGCAATTGGTGAGTCAAGTGAGTGCACATCAGGTTTCCAAAAATCCTGGTTTGCCCCTAGACTTTTGGCAAAAAGTTTGTGGATGTGTGTTTTTGTAACCACACACAGGTTACTATTGTAGTATTGACCAGTATTTGTGAAATATCACGTTGGCTTATAATCATTTCTGCTTGGTTAGTAAATAAACACATTTCTTATTCAAGAATGATTTTGTACAATAAAGGGGCAAAATGTAATTGTTTAGCTCAACTTTTAACTTAATTTTTCATTTTTCTCTTAATAAGGCTTTCATTTTAACAGTACAAAATCAGTCCGTTAAGCTTCTTGATATTGCAAGCTGGTATTATTATGGAAATCTCACCCATTCACAGAAAATATCTATCACCCGTGTTGCAAAATAAGTTGGATAGTGGTATGGCCATTGGCAAAAACCATATCGGTCGACCACTAGTCTTTTGTGAAAGGGTTTATTACATTTCCTCACCGCTTTGAGGTACAGTATACAGTACAGGAAGGTTCAGGACATTTTGATTGAATTACATTGACTTAAACTTTCAGGCTATCCTCCTGATGCTGCAATACGATTACTATCTCCCCCCGATGTTTTTATATGGGCTTAAAGATAAAGGCATCCATCCAGCCAGAAACAGAGCTCCAGGCAATAACAACATCCCACCGCACCTGAGATGTGTCCATTCAGGTCCATTAAAGCACAGCTGGTGTCATTTAGACTCGGAAAGGACGATTCCCTTTGCGTTTTATAGAGTTAGAACAACAGCGAGCCCCTTAGCCACAGTGCTTCATCACTCGTAAGCACAGTGAAGCGCAATTGGATATTCAGACGTTAACATTAGCCTAGCATACATCATCTGCTGCATGCTGCATTAGTTGCTCACATATGAATGCTAATAGGCAAAAGTTTCCAAGTAGAAATTTGAAAGGGAAAACAAGAGTCTGTTGCCAAAATCTGCTCTCCTGACTGATTAGTATGCATCAGATAAACTCGTAAGCAAAGCATAAAATTGATCTAAAAAGACCAGTGAGATATGTATTTGCTAGATTATGATGTAATGATAGCGCTAGTGGGCTAGTATACATAAAACAGGTATTTTATAATAGCACTGTATCTTTTCTTTGTGCCAGTTTAATAGATAGCCGTCTAATTTAATCTAATCTAATTTCTCCTTCTCTGGAGCCTTGTTCTCCTGATGGTCGTGGAGTAAGAGAGATGTGCAATGGTTTTGTGGTGGAGTGCGAGTGTGAAGACCAGTCATTATTCATTTTTTGTCACATGATCTAGTTAATTTCTAAATGTCATTAGAGACTTATAAAGTCAGACTTGAATAGAAACACACAGTTATTTTTCACAATTCATCAGTGTGGTTTATTTAAAATGAAGAAAAGGCTATGTTCCACCTCTAGGCCGTAAATCTTGACTATTCGCCAAAAAGCTGTAAGATATTTTATCTTTTTTGTTAATAGTATAAATATGTTTAGTGTTCAAAACGTATTGATATTTTTGGCATTTATGTTGCATTTAGTGGGCATATCCTCACACAAAAATACTGATCCAGGTTGATAAATCTGCAATTTACTAGCAATTATGAAATTAAAATTTGCTGCGAATTTACTCACCCTCAGACCATCAAAGATGTAGGTGAGCTTGTTTCTTCATCAGAACTGATTTGGAGAAATTTAGCATTACATCACTTGCTAATAAATCCTCTATAAAGAGAATGGGTGCCGTCAAGTTAAGAGCCCAAACAGCTGATAAAAACATCACAATAATCCACAAGTAATCCATACCACTCCACTCCATCAATTAACGTCTTGTGAAGCAAGATGCTGCATGTTTGTAATACAAAAATACATTTTTAAGATGTTTTTGACTTCAAAACATTGCTGTTGACTAAAATAAGAGTCCTCTATCTATACTATTACTAATATTACAATCTATAATATTACTTTTTCCAGTGAAATAGTCATCTTGTCTAGGAGAAGAATATGCATTGATCAAGTAAAAAAAAAACGTTCTAAACAAATATTAACTTGGAATTTGATATAAAAGGATGTAAAATGAAGAATTATGGCTTACCAGAAGCAACATTTTAAAGTTGAGATGGATTGTCTTAATACAAACACTCAGATTTTCCTTTACAAGACTGGTAATTGATGGACTGGGGTCATCTTGATTACTTGTGGACTGTCATTCTGACGGCACCCATTGACTGCATTGGCGAGTCAGTGATGTAATGCTAATTTTTCCAAATCTGTTTTGATGAAGAAACAAACTCATCTGCATCTTGAATGGCCTGAAGGTAAGTTTATTTTTAGCAAATTTTCATGTTTGAGTGAACTAATCCTTGGAAATTCTAGGCAGCTTGCATGAATTCTGCCCCCTGTTATTCAGTTACTTTTCTTCACTAATCTGTAAAGCCTGTAACCACCTATTCAATTCTACTGGAGCAGTTGGCCACTCCATGGTATGAGGGTCCAGAGTTTCTCTCGCTCTCTCTCTTTCCATATCGAAGCCCCCCACACCTCTTTGGCTCAGTACCCCTGGGTCTGAGGTAACTGTTGAGATGTAGAGTGAGATATGATGTGTTACAACTATGGACACACTCCACTGTGTCCAATTCTCTTTCCTTCTCACCTTGACACTCTCTCTCCTTTTCTGTCTTTCACACTTCCTCTCTCATTTCTCCCTCTCGCCTGGTTTGGCCTGTCATCGCTCATCACATTTCCCTCTTTATCGTTACCCTGCATCCTTTTGTTTTCGATTGTTCCATGATTCCTTGTTGTCACATCTCTTTGTCCCACAGCGGTTCTGTTCCATTTTCTACCAATCTCCACCATCATACCTACTATCTGGGCTGTACTGTATGAAGGTGTTTAAAGGGGGTGGAAGTCTGGGCGGATGATGCCGAGGTGTTAGCATATGTTGGAGTGTGTCCCGTGTTGAGCGCCAGACCTTTCACCTCAGGGGACACAATTGCTTGGCATGATTTGACGGATATCAGTCATATGAAAATTAATGTTTTGGTTTGTGGATTCAATTTAGACTAAAGCCTAGTTCACTAGAAACATTATAAATGTGCACTAGCTGGACATTTTAGCATTATTTAAGCTATAGAAGTTGGCAAATGCTGCGATTTTGTCCAATGTAATGGAAACGTTTTAATTTGCACGTGTGCAGCTCAATATCCAATGTTTTTAGTGACTCAGAGAGGCTCGGTTTGTCTCATTTGGATATTTTTTATCATTTATGTGGATATACGTTTTCAGCATTTCACTTGATTTGTAATGACAGGTGTTTATAAACCTGTTGTCAACTAAACAGACATTTTTTCTCACAAAATTAAAGCTTGAGGGTTAAAACAGTAAAAAAAAAATACATTAACCAACATCACAGAACTGTCAACTCGTGAATGTGTTTTTAAATTATTGAAAGATTAATTTAAAATCTCAAGGGATGAATATTTTATGTCAAAGGGGTTCAGCTGACAAAAATTCCTGAAGTAGGCCTAGTTGTATATTACTTATGCAGAAAATAGCTAGCTTAACAAAAATTAACCATGGTTTTGCTATAGTAAAAGTGTAGCAACCATTGTTTTGGCATAACTAGTCATAAAACCACAGTTTTACTACAAATAACATGGTTAAACCAGTGTAAACCATTTTTTTTAGCTTTATTTGCATTAAAACATGTTGAATTTTCATAAGAGTTCCTGAGGGTGAAAACAAGATGGCTGCCAAAGACTTTTAAGTGCAAACTAGAAGAAACAAGCTTGTTGGTCAGCACAGACGTGTTTAGTAACAATGTATTGTTTTCTATCATGTTGTTGACATCATGAAGCACAGTGTGCACAATGACTAGTTAGGGGATTACCTGAATAACCAGCTGACTAATTGTCATAAGGAAGCTAAACGTTTCTCGTACTATTTTTCTGAGAGACTTTATTGTGCAAACTGCTAAAGCGCTACACACAGTTAGCATGCTAAATAAAGTGCTTCTGCTAAAAAATATCAACATGTAGAATATATATTTCTTGATAAACTAATCAGCTTCTCTATTCAATGATAGACTTTTACACAGTAGAGCAAGAAAAACAGCCTAAAATCACGAGTAAGTCAGTGCTTGTTGGAATGTGGGTTAGTAGCTAGCTAGCATTTTGGTGTTGTGTTTGTTGTTGGTTCCACTTTCCACTACCTTGCCCTCCATTTGCACTCATTCCTCTCACAGTTTCATTGGCCGTTACTCATTGCTGCTCTTTTGCTTGTTGTAAATGGCTGCGATCCTGACATCTGATTAGCCAGATTTCAAAGTCTGAAGTATGTTATAGCATCTGCGCTAAAAGAGCATCCCTGTCTGGCTTTTTTTGTTCCACAGAATTAAAACACGAAAGAGCGACTAGTTTCTGTCTTCAGTGTGCGCTTGGCTTAACACCTCGTTGATTCTGATTGTATCAGTCTCTGCGATTGTACAGTATGATAAAATGAATGTGCAGGTGGGAAGACAGAGGCTAAGGAGCCATTTATGCATAAAGAGCGATTCCTAGATTCATGTTCTTTATAGGCAAATGACCCCAATTTGATTCTGATGTGAGCGCAGTTTATAATCAGTGCCAGATTTTGTACTTGTCCTCAATGTAGGCCATACCCATAGACTATAATGAGCTATGAGTGACAGTTATTTTGAGATTAAATATTAATAAGAATAGAGATATCTATTTATGGCCGGATTTATCCTGGGTCAGGAGAGACGGAACGAACAAGGTATTCTTAGAATTAGCTATTACTTCATTTTAAAGTGATACTACACATAAAATCAATATTTTACAGGGGTATGCAACCCTACGAAAAAGGCTCGCAGATCATACAGTGCAAAAAATAAAATGATTTGTTTTGAAAGAAAGAAGTAGTTTTATTTATATAGTGTTTTCCATTGCTCAAGGCTGCTTAGATTTTTTGCTGCAAGGAGGCTTTGCTTTTAATGTGATACTTCATTATAACTTAGCCTACTCACCCTCATGTCATTCAAAACCTGTTACTTTTTTTTCTATAACATTTTTTTTTTTTTGTCACACAGTGGAAGTAAATTGTGTCCAAATCCCGTTTGGACCCGGTTGACTTTCATTATATGAACAAAAACAGTTAAAACATTATTTTGGGTCCACACAAAAATAAACAAGTAAAACATATACAGGTTTGGAACATAATACATGGCATATTATTCATTTTTGGATTCTTCCTAATCAAGTTGTCGAATAAACCTGGCATTGTTTGTTGTGTTGGCTCTTTGACTAATTGGTTTGTTTCTCTTTTGAAAGTAAGTTTGAATAAAAGCATCTCTAAATGCATAAATGTAAATGTTAATTATTTAAAATATGTGGTTTATAATAATAATAATAATAAAACTAAATTAAACATTAAGACATTTCATGTTAATTATATAGTATCGATTGAGGGCTATTTTGTTTAAATGTTAAAACTAGTGCTGTCAAACAATTAATCGCAATTTAATTGCATCTAAAATAAAGGTTTTTGTTTACATAATATATGTATGTGTGTTGTGTTTGTTTATTATGTATATATAAATACACACACATACAGTTCTGAAAATATTTATATGTATACATTTATACATTTATATATATATTATAATATATTTAATATATAAACATTACATATTTTCTTAAATATATACATGCATGTGTTTGTATTTATATATACATAATAAACAAACACAACACACATACATATATTATGTAAACAAATTTTTTTATTTTAAATGTGATTAATTGTGATTAATGGTTTGACAGAGCTAGAAAACTTAAACAGATTTAGCCAGCATTTTGGAGTGCTAATTTGCTTTTGTAATATTTTTTTTATTATTATTTTTTAGTCACAAAAATGCAATTGAAATCTTTTTTTTCTTGTCATTTTTTCAATGTAATGTACTTTTTTTTTTTACTTAGATCAAAAATATTATAATTCTGTCATTATTTATATCTATATATGCGGTTGAAGCCAGTGGGACAGAAGACAGTGCTGAGTTTTTTATTTGGACAAAAACAGCTGAAATATTCTGCCAAATATCTTCTTCTGTACTGCAAAGAAGAAAAAATTACAGGTTTGGAACAACATGAGACATCATGAATTTTTGGTTGAACTATCCCCATTTATTAGGGCACTTGATGCCCAATGTAAAATCTTGTTCCTAAAGCAAAACCAGTTAAACTACTGATCAATTATTCATAAAGGCCGCATATTGAAAATGAAAAAAAGCACCTGTCTGAAGCTAGGCTAAGAATGATCCTCTGCACAAACTACCACCCAAACCATTAAACAAAACATATCCAAGCAGAGCGCTAACATCTGGCTCACTGATCCCAGAGCTGTTTTTAACACACAAGCCAACCCGCTACGCCCCTGCTGTTCTGTAATTCCGGTTTGCTCACTTTCTTCCGCTTTCCCAATTTGGTGACTAACTCAAACTGTTTTATCTCCAAGAGAAGCAAATGATGCATTTAAGCAGGCGGGAGAAGCTGTCCGGGGGCTGTGACTTGGTGAGCAAATGAAGTCTTGATGAAGACGGAAAGTGGACCGGTACTTCTCCGTCAGATCCGCCACAGTGACTTTAGCCCCTTTGATGAGACGTTCATTATGCACGGTTAAGAAATGGCAGCTATCAATCTGCAAATGAGCCGTATACGTTGTATAAGTGACTCTAATAGTGTGAAGTGCCACCTATAAGTGTCGGAAATGCAAATGGAGTGTAATTGATTGCCGCAGTGACAAGTGTTTTCTCCCCAAAGTCGCTCGTGCTCTTCTTTTCCCCTTGTGTGCTGATGACCGAATCCTCCAGAGGCGACCTCTGTCATTTAGTCTGAGCTGAAAATCTTCCCAGCAGCCCCCACTGTGCAGGACATTCAGCTGGAGGGGCTGTATTCACTTCGCAAGCTAAACATCTACCGGGTACTGTTTTCTACATATCAGAAAGGTCAGCGTTTCAGAAATAAAGCAGCAGCACACGAGCAAGTCTGCTGAATTTGACTGTACATAAACGATTTTCAAGGTAGTCACAGCCAGTTGCAAGTGTGAGGTTGTGTAAATTTAAAAACTTTAACAGTTTAAACATGCTGGGAAACAAATGCACCAACAAGCAGCTTATTCATTCTGAAAGTTGATGTTGGTGAACTTTGCTCATCAAAGTCTCTTAAATATTCATCAATCAAATTAGGATGCATACAGTACTCATGCAGCTCCATTGAATATCGATTTACAGTGGCATAACGGCAGGCCCACATCCTGCCGCGTCAGCTGGAAAAGTTGTGTTGTTTTCCTGGAGGTTGAGGTTAAAGCCAAAACCATACAGCCCTTTGACCTCAGCGACGCTGCGTCGACAGAACTGTGGTGGGACTCTCTCCGACAAACACGCACACAAAAACACTTGTACACCCATAATAAGACCACACAGTGAACCTTGCTCAGTACGGCACGCAGCAGTATTCTTTATCTGATGCTAAGCCTCGCGGTCTTTCTCCGCATCAATAACGCTACAACGTTGTACGTCCCCAAGGCTCTTTGTTGCTGTTTTCATCATTCGTTCTCAAAAGGCGCATTACGATTTTCAGGAAACACTATTACAAAAACTGCATGTTTAGCTTCTCTCATGCGTGGCTTTCTACCTTTGGGGAGTGTGCTTTTTTTTCTTCCATTTTTCTCTTTTTCGCAAGTCTGAATACTCCAGCACAGAGTGTAGTCTGACCGGTCTCATTTGTAGTCAATGAACGAGCATAATTGGCATGTGTTTCTGTTTGTCCTTTGGGCTCCTATAGGCTTCCGTAGTGCCGTTATCAAAGACCCCCTTGTACTGAGGGAAACGACAGGCTGTCTATTCAAAGACCTCACTGTGGAGGACCACTGCGGGTCTGAGAGGTCGAGCGGGGTAACGCTCACCTCAGGGTCTCTGCTGGACTCAGGCAAACACACGCCTCCATGCTGGGCCGCCTCAGACCAGGCCAAGAAAAGGATCCCGGTTCTTTCCTTGACGCCAGACTTTAGATCCGTGGCAGCTTTTTGCTTTTTCAGTTGCTTTTTGCTCTCAGTTTCTGACTATGGAATGGAATGCTGGTGAATTGATTATAGTGCGATCTCTATCGTATGTGAGCTGTTAAATAGGAAACTGTATGCTGAACACAGTTACGGTTCATGTTTTATATTAGTAGACTACACTGTTGTCACACATACTTCTTTTGAGTGGATTCCAGTTTTCTTGGTTTTGCTTACTTATTTATAATATATATATATATATATTTCATTTTATTTGTATTTTTTATAAATATGTATTATTGGTTCTTTATTATGTTTGTTTATTTATTTATTTATTTATTTTTCGTACTTGTGTGTATACATGTATGTAAATAATCAAAACATCTAAACTATTTAATATGTATTTGTAAATATTGATTTATTATTCATGTCAATTTACTTATATTTACTTTCATTTTACATGTATATTCATGTATTTATAATTAATGAATTATCTATTTTTACTTATTTACATATCTATTTATATTTAATGTTTATTTATATATATGTATTTGTATATTTGAATATTTGAAGTTATTTTCAATTCAATTCAATTATTTATTATATTAAAATTATTTATAATAAATATTTATGTTTTTATATGCATGTGTTTTTTATATTGATATTATTCATTTGTTTAATTATATTGTGTGTATACAATTATGTAATTTCTAATTGATAAAAGTTGTATTATTTGTAAATATTGATTCATATATAATCTATCTATCTATATGTCTGTCTGTCTGTCTGTCATACTTCTTACTACTTTCTTACAAAAACAGCATGTCATTAGTATGCATTCTGAACATTCTACTACTCATTTGTGGTTCCTGTCTCTCTTTCTTTCTTTCTGTCTATTTTCTGTTATAGCATTCTTCTACTCATTGTCTATGTATATCCTGTTTTTACACCCCTCAGTGCTGTATGCTGGTGTCTAATCTGCATGTCTCGTGTTGGATGTCATGTAATTGGCTGTACAAAGCTGTTTTTCTCTCAGTCTGCACATCACTCTTCTCTCAGTGAGGCGGTCCTTTTGCTCCTCACACAGTTCCTGTTCAATTAAAGTCACGTTTCGCTCAGTTCCTCCACACTGTCCCTCAGGCGCTGTGAGAAGAGAGGAAAGCAGCATATTGACTGACAAAAACATTTATATACAAATATTTAGACGTGTACAGACAGGCAGACATACATTCACATACAAATTGATGAAGTAATAATTAAAAGTAGTGAAATTACTTTCACTTTTTCAGTAACAAGCAATGTTTTTAACAAGAAGCTGTGTAAAGTGAACAACGATGCTGTATTTGGCTCTTCTAAACTGTCCTCGTTTTTTCTCATACATTTAATGTTGGGAATCTGGTTCATTCAGATGGTTCATTTGAAGTGATTCCCCAAATCATTTGATTCATCCCTGTGCAGAAGATCTTCCATCGTCTTCTTTTTGCAAAGAAAGTGCTTCTGTTGATGTTTTTAACTACAGCAACTATGTTTTTTCTTGATTTAATATAATCTGTTCAAGCTTAATGTTGTACTAGTTGAAATCCTCCCTTTGTGTGCAGATAAACTCAGTTTGCCTCAATGGTTCAATGGTTACCAATGCTGATATTCAAGATTATGAATGTTCTTTTAACACAGATATGCACATATACATTGTTAGCTGTCACGTTTGCATACTGTAGCATGTGCACTGTTTTAAATACATATATTTGTTATTTTTAAACCTTTTTGATGCAGTTTGCAGTTTTTATGACTCTTTTGCCTTTACTTAACTCAAATTTGGACTTCTGCCAGTATTATGTAGAAATATGAGTATAGTTTATACACATTTTTATCATATTTGATCTATCTATATATATATATATATATATACTGTGTGTGTGTGTGTTTCCTTTTTTGCACTGAAATATTAAGTCAAATGCATTTTTTTTATTTAGATTTAATTTGAGAGTATTTCAATTAATTTGAGAGTAAATATAGGCTTAAATATTGACCTGTTCATCATACAAAGTGATCGTGTTAGAAAATATAACTGACATATTGCAGCTTAGTTGTATGAATTAACTTCACATATTGTTTCTGTAGCTTTACAGTTTTGGCCCCCACTGATTTTCATTCAATGTACAAAAACAGCTGTATCATTCTACCTGGTCTCATGGCATTTATGTACCTGGGTGCACTTTTTAGCGAGACGCGAAATTCGTACCAATAAGTACATATCCCTGCAGTTTCCAAAATAAATGAACACTAGAGGCAGTAAAACTCTGATGCCTTTTATTCCTTTTCACACAAATGTATAGAGTTTTGATTAAAAAAGCATAATTTTCGCACAATTACTTGAAGAATATCATGTTATGACTTCAAAGCAATATTAATATGCTGGGAGATTTGAAAACTGATGCTTTTCAAAGTTAGCATCACACATATCCAGCTTCATATCTATGGGTTTTCATAGACGGTAAGTTTGTTCGGTAGCTCACAGAGTATGGAGACGTACTTGAAAGATGAGGAACTCGGGTTCGAATCACGTGTAACTATGGTTTGACAAAACAGTTCAAATCTGCATATACGGAAGTTCAAATAGCACGGGTGCATCAACAAACTCACTTTTATCTCATTTGTGCATTTGTTATCACTATCGGGTAGGTTTAGGGGTGGGTTTGGTGTAGGGCATATTTCCAACAATATAGATCATTAATTTTTAGTAACGGTCCCCAAATATTTGAATTCTGAACCGCCGCAATACGTTCCTGAAGCAACTTAATAAAAACACAGCAATACGTGCCTATATGAACATAATACAAATGTACCAGGGTTCACATATTGAACCTGTGTTTTATGTCCACTCAGTGGACATTTCGCATTGAAACTGCGGCAAAATGTAAAAACATAAAAACAGTCTCGCTAAAAAGTGCACAGAGGTACGAATTTTTAAGAGACCAGTTTGGTATCATTCTTAGAAATATCTTCTTTTGTGCTCTGCGTAAAATAGAAAGTCTCAGACAGAAATTTTCCCTTTTTTAGGGATGAACTGTCCCTTTAAGTCATGCTGTTAGTTTCAAGTACAGTCCTTGTGCTCATCCCTGTTCAGGATAGCTAATCGGATTCATACAGTAGCGTACTTTATACTTTACTGTGTAGGATCTGATAAGTACCTATATAATCTCAACAGGACTAAATCACACCAGATTCCCAATACGGCCTCCAGAGACTAGACCTCGTTCACATCATCTCTTTCCCCTGTAAAGATACGTAATACGCCTTTACACGGCAACATCACGGGCATCTTAAAACAGCGGTACAAAATATTGCATCTTTTAATCTCCCTGCTTTTAATCGGATTAGACCAACATCGTAAAGATAGTATCCAGGATCAGATTCCCTACTGTTAGACATAACATGGAAAAGAAGAGGGCGATTGAGCGAGGATGGCAGTGAGTTTCCGAGCATTTTTTTTTTCTTCCAGAGACACTGACGAGGGACTCGGGTGGAAAATCTATCAAGCGCAGATCCGGCAGCCATGACTGATTAGGGTGCATGATTAATTACGAGACAGATTGCTAAACGCTCGCTCGCTCCTCAAATGCGGTGAGGTAAAGTATCTCTGTGGACCGAAATGAAGACCCCTCCCTGCCCCTTCCATCTCTCTCTCACACTCTCCCTGCACCGCCCTCATTCGCTGTCTATATAAAGATCTTTTGGGCTAATCAGTCCTCTAGGACTCCAGCTCAACAACGAAGAATCTCCTTGCAGCTGTGCGCTGTCATGGCACAACATACCGCCGTCTTTTTAACCCTGTGTTTTCCTTTATTTTCCTTTATGGAAGAAACTACACCAAATTGTTGGAATCAAAATAACAGGCTTTTAAGAATTACTTCAGCTAAAACTGAAAATTTCTGTGAACTAAACTTACTTTTTTTCATAGAACACTGAAGGAGATATTTTGAAGACCGGGCTGACTACGTTTTACATTAGTTGAAAATTGGATCCGTGAATCTTGAATACAAAAAAATTTTTTTTTCCAAAAACACCATAAGAGTAATGTACTAAAAGTATAATAAAAGTTGTCCGCATATTGACTTCTGAAGCGAAAATATATGTGAAGAATAGACAGTAATTGAAATCATTATTTACTGACAATTTTCCCCTGCAGTGAGCTTGAATGTGATCCTGCTATTGCTCACTGGATATTTTCTCTTTTTCTGACAATTCTATGTAAACCCTAGAGATGGTTGTGCATGAAAATTCCAGTAGATCAGCAGTTTTTGAAATACTCAGACCAGCCCGTCTGACACCAACAACCATTCCACGTTCAAAGTCACTTAAATCCCCTTTCTTCCCCATTCTGATGCTCGGTTTGAACTTCAGCAAGTCTTCTTCACCACATCTAAATGCATTGAGTTGCTACCATGTGATTGGCTGATTAGCAATTTGTGTTACCAAGCAAATGAAAAGGTGTACCAAATAAAGTGGCCATTGAGTGTATATACACTGTATTGCCAAAAGTATTGGGTCACCCCCTTTTAATGAAAGGTTTGACTACTTTAGTAATTTCCATGAGTACACATCTTTATGTTTAAGCATATAATGATATTCTATGGAATTGTGTGCTTCTAATTTTATAGCAACAGTTTGGACAGGACCCTTTTCTATTCTAACATGACAGTGTCTCTGTGTATAAGACAAGGATCAAAGAGAAATGATGATTCAGTCAGTGTGGAAGAACTTGACTGGTCTGCAGAAAGCCAAGTCCTAATCCCAGCTGAACACCTCTGGTGTGACTTTAAATGCAGACCTTGAGCCAAAAATTCATCACCAAACATGTAGTTTATTCTTGTGATGCAAAGCTAAATTTTCACTTTCATTACTCCAGTCTTCAGTGTCACATGATCCTTCAGAAATTCTAATATGCTGATTTTGTGCTCACATTTCTTTTTATTGCCAATGTTGAAAACTATAAGCTGTATATTGTTGTGGAAGCCTGATACTTTCAGGATTCACTGATTAATAGAAAGTTCTGCATCTATAATAGAACAGCAATTATTAAAAATATAAATCTTCTGTAGAAAAATTATTAAATAAAAAATTGATGAAATTAACAGTTGGATGTGCCAGAACTTTCTTCTTAGTGAAACAAGGAAAAAACTGAAGTCATTGCATTTGGAAACAACGATGAAGTTCTCAAGGTGAATGCATACCTTGACTCTAGGGGTCAAACAACTAAACAATCTTGGGGTGATTCTGGAGACAGACCTTAGTTTTAGTAGTCATGTCAAAGCAGTAACTAAATCAGCATACTATCATCTCAAAAACATTGCAATAATTAGATGTTTTGTTTCCAGTCAAGATTTGGAGAAACTTGTTCATGCCTTTATCACCAGCAGGGTGGATTATTGTAATGGTTTTCTCACCGATCTTCCAAAGAAGACCATTAGACAGCTGCAGCTCATCCAGAACGCTGCTGCCAGGATTCTGACTAGAACCAGAAAATCTGAGCACATCACACCAGTCCTCAGGTCCTTACACTGGCTTCCAGTTACATTTAGGATTGATTTTAAAGTACTTTTACTCGTTTATAAATCACTCAATGGCCTAGGACCTAAATACATTTCAGATATGCTCACTGAATATAAACCTAACAGACCACTCAGATCAGTAGGATCGAGTCAGTTAGAAATACCAAGGGTTCACACAAAACAAGGGGAGTCCGCTTTTAGCTATTTTGCCGCCCGCAGCTGGAATCAGCTTCCAGAAGAGATCAGATGTGCTAAAACATTAGCCACATTTAAATCCAGACTCAAAGCTCATCTGTTTAGCTGTGCATTTGTTGAATGAGCACTGTGCTACGTCCGAACTGATTTCACTATGTATAATCATTTTCTATTCTTAACTGTTTTAAATTAATTTAAAATCTATATATATATATATATATAATTCCTTGTTTTTATCATTACTTTTAATGTCTATTTCACTTCCTTTTATGCAAAGCACTTTGAATTAGCACTGTATATGAAATGTGCTATATAAATAAACTTACCTTGCCTTACCTTAAATATATCTTCAGACTTCTAAAAGGCAGTTTATTTATTTTATGTTTTAATTTAATTAACCCTTTATACACTTTTGACAAAACATCACCTGTGTTAGACAGCTGGAAAACATTGTTGCAAATTCATATTTTTTCCCCATCAAAATATTGTAATTTTTGATTTTGCAAGTCATAAAAAATATATGTATAATATTACTTGTTCTATTAATTATTCTTTAACTGTCCCAGACTCCCACTGAACCAGTGTGCAAACCAGCCCTGGAGTTATTGACTTGACTGATTCAGTCTGAAACATGAACTCCTTAAGCTGATTCATTCAAAAGATTTGACTCAAAACAACGATTCGTTCCTCCCTCTTAAGCACCCCCTCCACAAAACCACTGACAGGATGACCGAGAGCCTCCTGTGCAATCATCCCGTCTCCTTCCTCTTCCCTGTGCCTTTCTCAGGCCACTCGGTGCAGCTATAATCAGGGCAGTGTTCCACCATTTTCATTAAGATAAGCACTCTCTATCTCTCTCTCCTCCGTCCTCATGCCTCCCGCAGAGCTGCGGGCCAAGCAGGGAGGCAGTGTGTATACTGTAATTCATACGCATGCATATGGGGAATTGGCCCGGCTTTGATGGATGTCTTTCTTGCTGGCCAGCATCTCCTGCAGGCATCTCTTGTGTTGTGGAAAAGGTGGCGTTTGTCTCAGAGGACCGCAGCTTCAACACCAGTAAAGGAACGCTTATAAGACAGTAAAATAAGCACGAAAGGTGGGTAGTGGTGTTTGGGAAGGCAGACGCTGAGCTTTATTTGTGAAATGGAGGCACTGCGCTTTCAGTTTTCAAACAGGCTGCTCGGTGGAGGAGAGGAGTCATGGATCAGTGCACCCTCGCAGGCCAGAAATAGTACATGGTGGCATCACAATAAAAACAGTTTGTGAGCGGCAGTGCCACCTTGAAAATAACACGAATGCATAGTCTGGTTTTCCCTTGCTTATGTATTAATTTCTTTATAAAGTCTTGCACAGGCATGCCAGAAGTTTACAAAACTGCTGTTGTATATGTACAGTTCAGAGGATCTCAAGTGGTTTTGCTTCAAACTCAGATTTTACTTTGGTAATCAAATGGCAACCCAACCTGCTTTAAAAATTAAATATATAAAATTTATTCATATTAATGAATATAAACAATTAAAATTAATAAATCCAAAGTTCTGTCATGAAACTCTGGATGTGCAGGCCGATAGGTTCTTACTCAATTTGATATAATGACCATCATTATTCACATGGCAGAGCTGATTGGTTATTTTCGTATCAACAGCCAATTAACTTGCTGCTCAACATTCAAATACTCAGCTAGTGCTTGCTGTAGCAGTTGCACTGCGCTTCAGAAACCCTCCACCTTCCCCAGCTCCACCTGTATAGATCTGCTACGAGGATATTTAATATGTTATATGTGCAGCAGCAGTATTTCCTACATGCTCACAGAAGCATATCTGTGGATGTATTGGAAGTAGCAAATTATGTACACTTCCATATTAAAGTCTCTGAGAGTTGTCAAGACATAACTATTTTGATATTAATAAATAGTTATTTATATTAACTCCCCGCAAGCATTTTTGAAAAAGTTGCCAGCCCCAGAATATTTGTTTTATGAATATCTGAACATGCATTACACCAAAATAAAGAACTGACCCTCTACTTTTAAACCAAAAAAAACTGTTTTATTCTAGTTTCAAGCAATATTTTTTATCAACACTTGAATGTAGGTATAGGTTTCATAAAAAAGCAACATTTTGAGCAAAAAATTTAGAAAATAGAAGTTTTATAAAATACTACACCTGGATCATATTCAGTACGATGATCAGAGCAAAGATGCAGTAGATGGCTTCCATCAGCACTCCCAAAGCTTGCACAGTCCTTTACCTCTTCTTGGATTGACATTTCACTCTGTAACATTAGGCAGTTTTCATTTATATGTGGCTTAGTGTTGATGATCGCATTATTTTTCATATGCATATGCTTACATATGAGATCGCTCGTTTCTGCGTCTTCCTTGTCTGTGTTTTTGATCGAGTGATTAGACTTGTTCAGGAGTAATTTAATTTTTCTATTAGAAAAAAGAATACCTATTATTAATGTTAATATAAAATACATATTATATTACAGAAATTATGTTTATCTTGGCTACAAGTAAACCTATTGTAGGTTGTAGTTTTCTGTTACATATATGTTTTGTGGATTGTTTTTGTTTATTTTTTGTCCATGATGAAAACTTGGACCTTTGCAAAATCTGTGAAGGGAAATCTTGAGTTTGATTTTGGATTTTGAACATGAACCTTTGTGACCATACTTTGTTGTTATTATGCTAGCTTCCAAAATGCGTGTGTTGTCTTTACACTTGCTTCTAAAGTGCCAAAATGCTGGGACATTTGATCAAATTCTCATTAAAAAACAAATAAAATTTGCTCTTTATTTTGCTGTCCTAACTAGGCACAATTAAAAGGGTAAAAAGGACAAAGCTATCACTGGGCTGTTACTGTAAGGTATAAACGCTTAGACAAAATAAAATATGTACACGTTAGATGCTAATATAGTAGCTACTAAAGTATTAATGTGTACCATTTAGACGTAAATAAGAAACAAATATGTATTTTTACCTTTTTTTATTATACCGTACCACCCTAGTGACAGCTATGTACCTATTTTTTCTGAGTGTATAGTTAGCTGCATGTTATTATTAGCACTTAGCATGCTTTTCCCTCATGTCAACAAGCCAATCAGTATGCTAGTTCCATTTTGTTATGGTTCATGAAAAACAGCATTATGGATAACATTGTGATTTCACTTAATGGGAAATGTTCTGATAAGTTTGTGCGCCACCTGTTCTAAAAACAAAAATGAGCAACTTGAATCTCTTCACATTAACTTTCATTGTGTTGCTGTTAGCCTTTGCGCTAGCTTTCTTGTGTAGTGTATGTTTCTGTTAAGGCTTGTAGACCAGGATAGAGACTCCAGATTTCAAGCATGTACAACTTGTCTTGCTTTTTTAACTTCCACACATGTGAGATTTTCGTGCCCTGAATTGCAGTGCTGTCTAATTAGCTGACAAAAAGTACTCGGATTAGCTTCTCTGATGCTGAGGATTACTTGCATTTCAAGAGCAAAATTTAAAGAACGGTATTCTGTTTTAGATGGTTTATTCGTGTGTGAAGATCAGAACACTCCATTAGATCTGTCTTTCCGTTTCATTAACCTGTGCTAGGTTAGAATGCAAACTTTTGATAAGAGTTGTAACAGGGATTTAGGCCATGCCGTTCTTGAATACAGCCATGTGGAGAGGCAGCGTGCGTCTCTGACTCATTTGCGTATTTATCTCCTCTCCCACTTCCCCCGATTTCTAAAAATAACCCCGCAAACCTGCTTATTATTGTTTCGATGTCACATGCAGGACTGACAGGGCAAATTGGAGAGGCAAAGCACAAGTGTCTCCATTATTAAAACAGTTATGTAAAAGGGAGTGCTTTCTAGGGTGAAGTGTGCTGGGGTGACTGTTATTGTCTTATATAAAATGTCTAAAGCATCGTAGAGAGGCCGAACCTGTGCGAGACGGAGATAGAGGGGTTGAAGGGAAATACGAGAGAGATTGAAAATGCTGCAGTGCTAAGAAACAGTCACAAAATCTATTAAAATCCAATTGGAGATTGGTTCTGCTGAGTTGCTGACCGCACAGGCGATACAATGGCCAGAGTGTCTGTTTAGAAAGTGAAGCTGAATCCTATTTTTGTGCTTTTGCACATTTATCTCATAACCTGCCTGAACCAAATTCATAGATATCATTTCACTTAACATTCTCGTTTAATTAAAATCAACCACCAGGACTTTGACGTTGCAATATTTATTAGTGGTGTTTTCTAAGGCAAGCATCACTTCTAGTATTGCTCAAACATAGTGTTGGGATTTGAACAAGCCTCTAACACTAAGAATTAATCTTTGATGTGTTTAGGGGCTTAGCTGCTAGTTAGTTTGTAATTAAGTCTGCACTTAATTTGGATGCACCGTTTGTTCTTATGTTAGAACTTACTAGTAGATCATAAGACCACCTTAAAGCAAGTGTATCATATAATATGGCATTTAGTGTTCCTGTGGCTCAGTGGTAGAGCATTGTGTTAGCAGCGCAAAAGGTTTTGGGTTCAATTCCCAGGGAACACACATACTGACAAAAAAATGTATAGCCTGAATAGTATCGTAAGTTGCTTTGGATAAAAGCGTCTGCTAAAAGCATAAATGTAAATGCAAATAATATGGCATTTACCTTTATTGGTCCAATAGGCCAACAGAAGTTGTTTAAAACCATGCAGTTGATGTTTTGTTGTTGTTGTTGTGTGTGTATGTATTTATTTATTTATTTATTTGCTTGCTTGCTTAGTGGTATACACATTTTTAAATGTATTTATATATATATATATATATATATATATCTGTGATTTTTTTTAAGATTGGTTGGTTGGTTGATTTTACATCATCATAACTGTCAATGGTAAAATATCTATTTAAATACATAAATAAGCAAGAAATGTATTATTTTTTATGATAATAAAATAATTTGCTATAATTAAATTTTACAATATGTATCCTAATTTGCAAAAAAAAAAAAAAATAGAAATATATATATATGCATATATATATATATATATATGTTCCTGTGGCTCAGTGGTTAGAGCATTGCGTTAGCAGCGCAAAGGTTGTGGGTTCAATTCCCAGGTAACATAGCCTGAATGCACTGTAAGTCGCTTTGGATAAAAGCGTCTAAATGCATAAATGTAAATATATATATATACTTGCTTACATAACTGTTAATGGTAAAATTTAATTGCAGTTTAAATTCGTAAATAATCATGAAAATAATGCATTCATCATGAAAGTAAAATAATTTGTATAAATTATGCAGTCATACAATATGCCATTTACCTTTATTGATCCAATAAGTGGTCTAAAAATGTGTGTTGTTAAAAAAATCCATGAATTTCTCATGATTGATTGATTGACTGATTGATTTGGCATTATCATAACAAGCAATGGTAAAATATATATTTAAATACATAAATATGCAATAAATTATTTCTTTATGATAATAAAATCATTTGTTAAAAAACAACTATTTTATTTTATTTTCCACACATTACTGTCAATGGTAAAATTAGACTTCCAGTGCATAATCATGGAAATAAAATAATTAGTATTTTTAATCAGTAAATAATATTCAGAAAATCTGTGTAAAATTAAGGACAATAAATACATGTGGCTACAACAAACAAATAAACTAAATAAATAGTATTTATTTTAATTGGCTCAAAATAAATAAACATTTTATAAAAATCCAGTTTGATTGATTGATTGTTGACATGCTTTGTCTCCAGATTAACTGATTATCTAGGGCGATAAGGAACACATTCAGAGAAGTTAAGTGTTAACCCTGGTATTTTACACCGTATGTCTTATTGCAGCTTTGTTTATATATTCACGCCTTTCTTGCTTTTATCGCACTCTTTTCTGCTCGTGGCCTTCAGCTCACACCTTTGAAGGTTTCAGTTAATACTGCAGTTAATTGGTGAAGGCTTGTCTGCACCTTTTCAGAAGTGTTGTGAGAGCTGAGATCCATTAATGCATCTTTTGGCAGAAAAAAGATTCATGAAATCTAGCTATTCCCGATTCTGGATTCCCATTCTTTCTTAGAGGTGGTCTGAGGTGAGATGGTGTATCGTGTGACTTATGGTGAGTGTCAGCCAGAGCGTATTCACTGCAACAACTTCAAGACTACAGCAGCGAGATCCCGGCTAGCCCCAAGCATTGGGGGCAGTGACTCATGTTGAGTGGGGTTTAAATTTAGACTTCATCTGTTCTCTATTGGGCGTTTTTCTGTTTCCCTCTCTCGCCCTTTCATTCTCATTTATTATATAACCTAATTTGGCAGGGAGAACCAAAATAAAGTGCACTCTAAGGCCTAATTGCCTTGGACTGCTTCTTCAGCAGTTCCCCTCAGTCGACTGGACAGAGGATGGTGGCGGCAAGTGGAGGGATGATTAACGTAATATTACGAGCTCAATACAAATTAAGTTCAATCGACAGCATTTGTGTCATAAAAAGGATTGCCATAAAAATGTTTTGGCATGTCCCCTGTTTTGTAAAAAATAAAATAAGACAAATTAAAAAAATTAAACTGAGGCATTGACATTGAGGCAGGTTATTATAATTACCTAAAACTAAAATAATTATGCATAAAAAAATTATAAAAATTGCAAAACAACACAACAAAATTACTGAAACTTTACCCAAAATTCAAATTAAAACATAAAATAGAAAAATTGTAAAATAATTTAAACTATTTTTTTTTTATTAATGGGGCCTAATTTTGAAGGTTATAATTGTATAAACATAAACATATTATATTAATTATTCTTTCAAAATACATGTATAATTTGAGCTATCAAGGTGTTTATTTTGTTTGTTTGTTTGTTTTAGGTTTATGTCACTCTGTTGTCTTGGTAATGAAGTTATTAATAAAAAAAAAAAACCTGACACTAAAATTATGTTACGTGCATATTGTTTACATCTAATGGCTATGGAACTGAATATAATATTCAATATTATATATTGAGTATTTTACCATTTGCAAAAGTGTTTTGATATTGTTAAAAAATATTTAAATTAATTTCCATTAATTTAAAATAAACCTGAATTCTGGAAATGTTGGGACGTTTTTTACATTTGAATAAAATAAAAAACTAAAAGACTTTCAAATCACATGAGCAAATATTTTATTCACAATAGAACATAGATAACATAACAAATGTTTAAACGGAGCAACATATGCTCCCCTCCAGACGACGTCTATTTGAGGGAAGTGTATTTCAGCAGGACAATGCTAAAGCACATACTGCAGCTATTACAACAGCATGGCTTCGTAGTAGAAGAGTCCGGGTGCTGAATTGGCCTGTTTGCAGTCCAGATCGTTCACCTATAGAAACATTTGGCACATCATTAAATGAAAGATACGTCAAAGACAACCACGAACTCTTCAACAGCTGGAGACCTATATCAGGCAAGAATGGGACCAAATTCCAACACCAAAACTCCAGAAACTCATAACCTCGATGCCCAGACGTCTTCAAACTGTTTGGAAAAGATGAGAAGATGCTACACCATGGTATCCCAACTATTTTGAGACCTGTAGCAGGCATTACATTTGAAATGAGCTCATTTTGTGCATGAAATTTTACAAATTATCTATGTTATACATATTCTATTGTGAATAAAATATTGGCTCATGTGATTTGAAATTATTTTAGTTTTCATTTTATTCAAATTGAATAAACGTCCAACATTTCCAGAATTTGGGTTGTAAATATGAATATTAAATGAAAGGCAAGGAAATGCAAATGAAGTCTTGTAATAACTGAATTAAAATAATAAATAACTAATACTATTTTACTAACTGAATGAAAATACGTTTAAATTTAAATACATTACTAAAATTACTACAACTGAACTAAAAATAAAGCTAAATAGAAATATAAAAAAGAGTACTAGAACAAAAAGAAATGAAATGAAAATATAAAAATAAATATTTAAAATATAATTTTAGTACCTAACATTTATAATCATGTTTATTTACAAATCAGTCCCTTAGATTTCCACTGTAAGTTGTCACCCATTTATTTAATTTTCGGGTTTGTTCTTGTTTTGTTTGGCACCACACTCAATGTTGTCGATTGAAACTTATACCCGAATATTTTTCCCCGGGGGGAACCAGTACGTGCCGAAAATTAGATTTTGCCCACCTCCATTGTTACGGGCTGAATGCCTGCACACACTCTGGCTCTGCCGAGGCGATTAGCGACCAGTGGACGTGTTTCTATTTGAGGAAATAATCAAGGCCACCCGCTCTGTGCTCCTCACGGTGTAGCACCACACAGCCTCTGCCGAATGAGCAAAATGAGGCCATGTTACACATCCGAGTCCCCTCGGCTCTGGTGGCTACGTGCACGGGGACCCGAGTGTTGATGCGTCAGAAAGCAAAGGACCCAACACCAGCATCAAGTGAGCGTTTGCGAGAGGATGCACCAAAGCAGCACCGGTGTCACCTTAATTATTCTCCCTCAGTAAACTTAAGTTCAGAACTTGCTTGATTACTACAGGGAAAGTTCCTCCATGCGGGGTAGGGCAGCGGTTCTTATTTTTAGCATATTACTTTTTTCCGCCACTCTCCAGAACCTCCCTGATGAGATCTTTGCTGTGAAAGAATGTGACATTTTTGCTCATTAAAAGTGGCGGCGAGTAAAGACGGCAAGCTGGTTAAGCCCGCTGGTGTTGCTCAGTGGACTTTCCATTTGTTTTGGGGAGTTTCTTCAACTCTGGCCATTTTTTTGGTCCTGTGGACTTGTAGAATGTAAACACAAAAATAATAATAATAATACAATAAAATAAATAAAATAACACTTTTACTGAGTTTGTCTACTATTTTTTAAAGTTTTTTATACACTATTGTTGCAAAAATAGTATTACAATATATATATATATATATAACAAAAGTTAATAAATGATGAGTCCATGCTTAATAAATTGATTTATTAAAAATAAATACTGACCCTAAACTGTTGAATGCCAATGTTTATACATATATCACATGATAATTATCTATATATAATTATAATAAATATGTTTTTGCAATCAGTATCATATTTTGAAATTGAAACTCTCACAGAGCGTGAAAAAATATATACCTGAAAGACTAATAAAAAAATTATAAAAACGTGATCTTCATATATCAAAAAGAGAAGAAATGCATTAGAATTAACTCTAGAGTTCAGACAACTTCTGAGTCATAAAAGTCCTCATAGCGGACTAATCAAGTTGTTTGCTAACAGAACTAGCAGTAGCTATTGTGACTAACCAGGAAAGTACTAGATTTTGCTCTGTTAGACCGAGCCACGCGGGATGCATCAAGAACTAGGTTTTTCCATAATAAGACAAAGTGTACTAGTGGGCCCTTAATGAGCTGTCCCACGGAGCGCACGTTCCTGAGGCCTGATGGGACTGTGGATTGATTATGGAGCACCAGGGCTTTCACTTGCTGCTATAATTGAGTTTGAAATGAGAAGGAGGACACCTATTGAGGAGGCTTTGAAGAAAGCGCAACTATTTAGGATGAGAGACATCGAGCAACAGTTCCCTCCTCGAGATCAAGACGGCCGAGAGCGGGAGCGAATAATCCCGGGAGACTTCGGCGCCTTCACAGTCTCCAGTGTAATTCCAGCGAGGCTCTCTCCACATCACTCTTCACTTTCCATTTCTAGATGAAAAATAAATAACCTCTTCAGACAGGCCTCCACAAAAAGACCTGCTCTCTTTCACTAGGCATCTGCCACCTTTCTGAACCACAATCACTCTCCATCTCTATCAGCTCTACTCTTGCTCTCATCTAGAGTCGCTCACACACAGCACATCTTTCTTTCTCAGACATGTGCTGGAGGTCAGGATTGGGAAGGCTGGTTTTGTAATGTATTCCAGTGCAGGCTGTAAAATGTCATTTATAACGCTGATTGTATCGCTCTGCTTGTGGCGGTTCAGACCAGAGTATGTGAGGGGTAAATTCCGAGCTGATTGAAGACATATAAAACTTGATTCTTGGGTTTCTTTAGAACTATTTTCAGTGACGGAAAGAAAATGTATGAACTATTTGGTCGAATGATCAAAAGTTTGCGGTCAGTACTTTTTTTTTTTAAGAAATAAATATTTGTATTAATTAAATTGATGTCAAAATGACATTTACAATGTCAAAAAATGCTTCTATGTCAAATAAATCCTGTTCTTTTCTGTTGTTTTTATTTATAAAAAAGTGAAACAAAAATCTATCAAGTAACTATATTAGAATTGATTAGATATAAGCAAATCAGCATATTCAAATGATTTCTGAAGGATCATGTGACACTGAAGAAATTCAGCTGTTTATCACAGGAATAGATTACATTTTAAAATATATTATAACGGAAAGCAGTTATTTTAAATTCTAATAATATTTCACAATGTTACAGTTGTTACTGAATTTTTATGAAATAAATGCTGTCTGTGAGTGTAAGAGATTTATTTAAAAAATAATTTAATGATCTTACCGGCACACAGTTACTCCATAGCTTCTTGTTTATTGAACTATTGTGTACAATTTTAATCTTGGAGCAAACAGCAGTTCAGTTGTTGGCAAAAAACATTTAATTATTAATGGATAATTTTTTAAGTCATCATTTTTGTCTTTTGAAATTTTTCCTTTAAATTTAGTCAATGTTGCATAATCATTTTAAATAATTTATGTCTGTTGCAATTATGACTAAAATGGCATCTGTTTTTATGTAATTTAAACGATAAGCTTGAGGACAAACAATACTGTTATCGATACGTGCGTTGTTTTATCTCCGTACTTCTGTGTTAATGGAAAATTAGAAGTTGTTCTCATAAACCGATCTCAAGCTGTCTTCCGTCAGAGGTTTGGCACGACATGCAGCGGCACAGTCTCAAACTCTGTCCGGCGCGTGTAAAATAATTATAATGCTGAAGGTGAGCTACAATTCAAATTTCTTTATTAAATAACTTATAAAATAATTTGACAAACTTTCTGTGAGGCGTAATTTTACAAACAGCATGAGTTCTCCGCGAGCTCTCTGTCTTTCCCTCTCAAAATGTGCAAATGGCTTCATATCACCACATCGTGTCTGCACTATAAACGAGTGCACGGTTCGGTTGACACAGGAATTGTCAAAGTTTACATGCATCATCACTAAAGTTTATAATTTGCATTTCTTTTTTAAGTTTGCCAATATTTAAACTATTCAGCACTCGTGCGCTCTCCAGTGTGCACTCTCAACAATTGCCCCATTGTAAAAACAAAAATACACAGCATGATCAAACATTTAATTACATATTTTTTGGGGAAAAAGTCAAAATATTCCCCCCTCCACCACTCAAATAAAAAAAGAAATCCTCCCTCCCACAAGAGTCACCTAAGAGGGGAATTCACCCCATTTTCAAAAATGACACTCAGGACCTGAATGAATGTCTGTAAAATCCTGATTGGAGAATCACTATAAATAAGTCTACGTGTTAAAAAAGAAGCCTTTTTATCATGTAGATAAAAACAGAGATACAAATGTCCCTCTAAAACATAGAGGGACACTCTCTGTTAGGAGAAATCATGCCCGCTCCCTGAGAAAGTCCATATTTAAATTTTATTTCATAAAAATAGCTAGAGACGCTAGAATTCTCTATTACATTCTGTTGTGCTCCTATGCACACGATGTTCAAATATGTTGTGCTATGGTATGCTGAGGAAATCTCTCTCTCTCTCTCTCTCTCTCTCTCTCTCTCTCTCTCTCTCTCTCTCTCTCTCTCTCTCTCTCTCTCTCTCTCTTTGAAGGGCCTTTTTATTTGAAAAATGTGCTTTATGTGCCTTTTTCTGTTTGCTTGGAGGCATTTGTAAACTGCAGTAATAAAATAACTTGAAATTTTCAACATCTTTTTACATTTATTTTTGCAGTAAATTATAGAGAGTAGTATGGATAACTGTATTGATAAGTATCATATCAGTACCGATAAAATGTAAACGATACCCATCCCTACCCCAGAATCGATGGCAAAATCCACCGAGGGGGGCCCCTCTGGGAACACTTGCTGAGGGCCCCCAAAACACTAAACATGCCCCTGCTGACAGCCTAACAGGTGCTAGCAGTTTAATACACAACTAGGTTAATAATAAACTACAGTAGCGTATTACAGATGAAACTGACCTGCACTTGAAGCCCTGAACAGGTTAGTAATTTCGCTACATTTCACTGTTTCTTCTGGTACTTTTCTCTCATTCCTCGAGTCCCGTGCATCGACTCTGTTCAAAACCGTTTGACGGAGGCAAGGAACAGACGTGAAGCGTGGCACTGCCAGTCAAGAGTAAGACAACCGATTTATGATTTATTATCGATTTATTAGGGAATGCCACAATTGAAAATTATCACTTTGGCATATTGGGAAGGCACACAAATAAATTATTAATAATAATAATACAAAATATAACAGAGGGCAGCGGGCCAAATCAGTCACCGGGAAACGTCCCGGTGCTCCCAATGGCCAGTCCGCGCCTGGTTACATGTATCCCATTTCTCCTCAATCTGGCTGGAGGTGCTCTTTGATACAGGAAGAAGAACGATCTGAGCAATTATTTATAACGGCCTAACTTGCCTGCCATGGCTTGTTCCCCTGTTTAGGGTTTCTTAAGGTGCATCCTGCATTGCTTCTTTATGCAGTCATCCATTACAGAAGGTACAGAGCAAGCAAGGGCTGCTTGACTGATCTATGAGCCAAGGGCAGAGGCTCTTACGCAAATAGATTCAGCCTATGGCCATATATCAGATTAACTCCCCGGCAAATGCAGAAGGACCCAGCGAATTTAACTTGAATAGACTGACCCTCTCGTTTTGTCTCCATCGGGAAGCATCTCAGAATTGCTGCTGCTCTTTTATCGCCCAAAGTGTGGGCCGCGTCTTGTTTGTGAACTCATGCGCAGATGATAGTGGACTTGGACTTGGGGATGGTGTCTGCGTTGTCATGGTATCAGTGTTGCCATGAAGCTTTACTGCTCTGATGGCTTTGTGATTGGACGGTGTGGAAGCTGTCGCTGTGGGAGAATGCTGGAAGCTTAGCTTGACTGACTCTGAAAGTGGCCGTGGCTGCTGAGGCACAACGGAAGTGACAGTTTGTCTATAGTCATTGTTAAAGTGAACAAGTATAAATAATACATTTGAGTCAAAAGACTGTATTTTTTAAAAACCGATGATAATTGCACAGTCTACACTGCGATGGTTAACAAACAGATAATGGGTGACCTGACAGGGTTTTCATATTTGTCTTTTTATTTAGTGTTCATTTATATTTTATTTTCAGTTCAGTTCATTTCATCATTCATTCATTCATTCATTCATTCATTCATTCATTCATTCATTCATTCATTCATTCATTCATTCATTCATTTGTTCATTCCATCCATCCATCCACCCATTCTTTCTTTCTTTCTTAATTAGTTTTCTACTTTTTAATTTAGTTTTCATTCAGTTTGATTTATTTACTTTATGTTTTATTTATTTACGTTTGATTTATTCTGTTTATTTAGTTAGATTTGTGCTTTAGCTTCCATTCAATTAGATATATTTATGGAATTATTTATTTATTTATTTATTATTTATTTATTTATTTTAGTTTTATGTTTGGTTAGTTTGTTTTACAGTTTTCTAGTTTAAAATGTTGTTTCAATCCATTCAAATGTGTATTTATTTATTCATTCATTTATTTGTTTATTAACGTGGTTGTTTGTTGGTGTTTTTATTTTTTTTTAATTTTCTAGTTTCAGATTATTTGGTTTACTTTTATGTCTTTTTAACAGTCTTCCTGGTTCCCATTTTTATGTTTAATGCATGCAGGTTGTGAAGGTTGCAAATTTTTTAATATACCGTGTATCAAAAACAAAAATTTATTTGTGGCCTATTTTTATTTTCATGTCGTGAAAATGTGTTTTTGTTTAGGTTATTTGTTTCCTCAGTCATAATATTTATTTATTTATTTATTTCATTTAAGTTATTGTAATTTATTATAACCACACGTAACCGCGCACATCCAACCCCCCCTGGTCAACACATGTTTTGCGTAGGGCCCAAGAAGTCTGGGATCGGCTCTGGTCCTGACAGACTGCTTTTCTTCCCAGGGAGTGCAGTCATGGCCACTGAAGCGTGCCGTGTTCACCCCCTCATCGTCTGGCACGTTTTCCCTCCATCGTTCTAGAGGAAACAGAATAAAGAAGGGAAGTGAGTGATTTATAGTGCTCTCTGATGTGTCATCAACATTTTGGGGAACATTTACCTTTTTTTCCCTTGTGGATGGTAGGAGCACAATCCCCCCACCCTCTCTCATCATAATTATTGTCATTTTCATCAGCATTACCACAAGAGATGATGATTATCTTCATCTGTGTCACAAATAAGCCGGATGGTGTGAGTTACTGGTATCAATCACGCTGTAGAGGAGCTGGCAAGTTCGTTTAAGGCATATGAGCAAATGTTCCTGCTTTGCTGATGCTAAATGCTACTCTGACTGGTGCATTGCACATCTCCAGCTCATCTGACTCTTCTTCAGATACATGTACATAGTTGACCCAGCAATGAAGGATCTGTCATCATGTATTTACCCTTATGCCATTCCAAACCTGTGTGATGTAATTTCTTCCGTCTCATACTGCCCTGTTCTGTACAGTTAAAGTGAATTGTGACTAGGAACTGTCAAGCTCAAAAAATGAACATAAAGGCTCCATCATAACAGTAATCCATACAGGACCTTACTAAAATCTAGGTTGATAATGGCTGAAAATCTGCTCATTTTCTATAGTGGTTGATTCTTATTTTAGACTATTTAACACGCGCATAATAATATGCATATGTACATATTCATAATTTGGTGCATTATAAAGGCACAATAATCAATTAGAATTGGCATCGTTGACATCTGATGTGGCACGTTTTGACACACTTATTTGCCGATATGCAAATTTCAATGAGATTTGATTTAATCAGCTTTTAAACTTGTTTTTTACACTCACACAAATTATTATATACAATGTTTTACATTTAGCACATTAACAGTTTTTAGATTTAAATCATTAAAGTATTTATTAATCATTTGAATTAGTTTTGTTCTATTTTTAGTGTTTTTAGTTTAATTTTATATTTATTGTGCTTATACACACACATACTTGTGTGTGTGTTTATTTATCTATCATTATCATATTATCATTAGGGATGTAACGATTAACTTAACTCACAATTCGATTCGATTCACGATTTTTTTTACAAAATGAGATTTAAGACTAATTATAAATTAAATATGTCCTTTCATTGTTGCTTGTACAAAATGCTGCATGTTTCTTAATGAAATATAAATATAATATATACTATATACTAATAAAGCACTTGTATATTATTGCTCTTTTGTTGGTTTTGATTGCTTCTGTTGTCCTCATTTGTCACTTTGGATAAAAGTGTCTGCTAAATAACAAAATGTAAATATAATGTAAATAACAAAACTAAATTTAAATGTTAAAACAAGCCCCAAATCAAATAAATAAGTAACACAAATAAAAAAACAATATATTCATATAAACAAAATAATGCTTTGTCTGTGCTCTTTCCATTTAAAATTAGAGCCAACCACCGCATTTTAATCATGATCCAAACAAAGATGCTGCATACATGAGCAGTTTTTAATCTAAATTAGATTGTATATTTTCAAAATTTGAAGCAAAAACAGAATGGTCTGACTTCAGTTTTGTGAAACGATACATAAAAAAATATCTGCATGAAACAGAAACAGCAGACGAGCTGAATGAGATGCAGATTCACTCTCTGCCATCAGGTGGCGCTTAAAGTGTTTCCTTAGTTTCCGCAGTGAACAAAGCAGCGCTGCACTTATGAACTTCAATATGCATTATACAGAGGCAAGATGAAAAATACCATCTAAACATTTCTAAAGACAGTAAGTTCCCCTCAGACATACATTCACACAAACTCCTACCCATAATTCAACGCGATTTGTTTAGCATATGTTTAGCATTTGTTTAGTCACATATTTGAATCGATTTTCCGGCTCATGGTTAATCGTTACACCCCTATTTATCATTAATAAGCAATCACATTATCAATTTATCATTAATGAGCAATCACATTTTTAAGTTTTTCATCTAATATTTATTTTTCATTTTCAGCTTTATTTCAATTAATAATGTATTATTATTATTATTATTATTATTTTACTTAACACTAACAAAACTGTGCATGAGTCATATGCTACTTTTATATTTTTGCCGTTTTACACAAGATTAAAAGTCATACCGGTTTAAAACGACATGAGAATGAGTAAACGATGACAGAGTTCTCATTTTTGGCTGAACTATACCTTTAAACTGTCAATCTCATTCTTTCTCCTCTCAATTTCCAATACTGAAAGCATCTAAATTGGTTTCAAATCAGAATGTAAGAGCAACTATTACTAAAACGCTTGCAATGATATACCATCAAGCTAGCATTGCATTTATGTAAGATTTGCAAGTGCAAACATTTATCTGACACTTAACACATTTGATTCAGCCAAACAGCATTACTCGTCTTACAATGTAGTGTGTAGATTTTGCTTCTTGGCACAACATCAGCACGTCTCGACTTAACTCAGGCATCAACTCTACAAATACCTGTATGAGCGCTCTGCTTTTAGCTGATATCCCAAATCCTCTTAAGACAAGCGAGTTGCAGCGTAGGTTTTGCACATACACTGAATCCTCTCCTATTCTGAGGTGCCAACTTTCTGACTTCATGCAATACCTTGATTGAGCGTGTGGATGGACTCACTTCAGTGTTTGTCGTTCTGTGTCAATTGTGCGGTTACAGAAGCTTACATGCCCTAGGAGCCTCTAATCTCTCGGACTACGGCACTGATCAGCTCCCACCGCAGCGGGAATTCTGGATCCAGAGGTTTTGTTAGTAGATCAAGGACAGGTCTTAGAGGTAGAGCAAACAGAAAGATAGTTACGCTTTAAAGTAATAGAAATTAAAATTTGATGAACTTTAAGTCACCCTCAAGCCATCCAAGTTTGTTTCTTCATCAGAACAGATTTGTATACATTTTGCTCACCAGTGAATCCTCTGCAGTGAATGGGTGCCGTCAGAATGAGAGTCCAAACAGCTGATAAAAACATCACAATAAAGTGATCCACATGACTCCAATCCATCAGTTAACATCTTGTGAAGTGAACAGCTATGTGTTTGTAAGAAACAAATCCATCAAGAGGTTTTAACTTTAAACGGTCGCTTCTGACCAAGTTCATAATGCATAATAACATTTCATCCAGTGAAAAAAGTGCATTCCCTGTTGTCCTCTTACATTAAAATCCACAGAGAGAACTGTTTTGCTTGTAAACAGTGCTTGATCTGTGCATATTTATCTCCTTATACAGATAAAATGATTTTTTTTTCCCACTGGAGAAAGCAGTATTATTAATAGAGGACTTGACTTTTGGTTGGAAGCAATGTTAAAAAACATCTTAATGATGGATTTTTGGGGGTATAAAACACACACTTGTAATTTCATTACAGAGTTTGCTTCGATAAACACTGGTTGTGAGTTCAAGTTAGTGTGTTAGTGGAAGTGCACATGCAGCAGTTAGCCTGTTGCTAGCATGCCGTACGCATCTTTCCACTCTATTGCCCTGATCAATAGCCTCATTTTCTCCTGGTCTTGCTTTGCACTACTGAAGGTTAAGAGGTCTGGATTGGTATTGATCAGGGTATTCACACACCATCTGTCAAGGCCATTAACGTGATGATATGTCATTGGAAAAAGCCTTTTTATGCTGATTTGGAATCAGTTCCGTGATCTCTTATAAGGAGGTGCTAAAGGAAGGTGTTTTAATCCATACTGATTGTATATCAGCTTAAAGAACATGATTTTGCTTTGGTTTCACTAATGCTGTGTTAACCTTCATTTGGCATCTAGCAGTAGTTACATCTATCTGGTGCTATTTTGAGATGATAATTTACTACATGTACTACATACACTACAGATGCTTTTCAGAAAAAGCATATTTTTTTCCAAAAATAAATATCTTATGCTTATGAAGCCTGCATTTATTTAATGCAAATATAGTAAACCCATTCATGTTGTTAAATATTATTACAATTTAAAATTAGTGTTTTCAATTTTTTATACATATTAAAATGCTGGTGGCACTGGTAGTAACTGGTAGTATATATATATATATATATATATATATATGTTTATGTATATATCGTATCAGATTTTTTACCTGAAAGGTGCAATATACAAATAATTGCTCTTTATTTTATAACAGCCTGCACTGATGTTTTGCCACATATACTTGAAGATCCACAAAATGTCATGTAATTAGCAATCCAGAGCATTTCTAGTTACCAGTTAGAACAGCATGTGTGATATTCTATTAATTACAATTACTGCACCCTTAATATAATACAATCTGAATATAGATTAATTAGAATCTCAAAGCCTCACAGTGTGAATGTTATTGGACCAAATTGAAAATGCCTGGGGTGCTTTCCTGTGATTCCTATTTAATATTCTTTAATGGTCAGCATGCTGTATCAGTACATTAAAATACTAATGATATTTAGCTCAAGAGAGAATAAAGACAGTGGGAAACTACCCAAAATGTTGCATCTTTCTTATAAGTCATGCTCTAGTGTGTGCTTTTTACCTAGCTATAATTTTGGGAGTAATAAAGTAGAAAAAAATTATTAATACACATTGCTGGTCTTATTGGAAGACTTATCGGTGTAATAATTGCAGGATTTAATGTTTTATCAAAATGTAACAACCTACTCCTCCTCTGAAATGACTTTCCTTTTAGGCTGACATCACTTAGCCCTCAGATATTTTATTTATTTATGTATTTGTTTTTTTTTTTTATTTTATGTATTTATTTGTTTGTTTGTTTGTTTGTTCAGCTTTCAACCATCTGTCTCCAATCTGGAAAGTAATGGCCATTTTTTTATGATCCAATCAATAGACATGGATTAAATTGTCCCGCCCAACCTTTTTTCTCATTGAACATCCAGTTTCACTCAGAAATATGTCAGATTAAGAAAGTAAAATGTGCACATGTTGTGTCCAAGGTTTATTATAGATTAATCAAAAATACAGTAAAAACATTGATATTGTGAAAAATTATAATATTTTTTTTGTAATGTATTTTAAAATGTAGGTTTTTTTTTTTCCTGTGAAGGGAAACTTGAATTTTCAGCAACCTTTACAAGAAACATTTATTATTATCATCATTGCTGAAAACAGTTTTCTGCTTAATATTTTTGTGGAAACTGATGCTTTTTTCCCCAGGATTATTTGATGATTAGACTGTTCAAAATAACACTTCATTAAGAGAATGTAAAATTATAAGTAGGATTTTTGTTACAGTATTAATGCTTTTATTGTGACTTTTAATAATTTAAATAAAAAAATCAGGCATTGACATTTTCCTCCTTGAATATCCAGTTTCTCACCAAAATGCTTCAGATTAAGAAAGTAAAATTATCATATAGCCTGTGAGCTGATATATGATTTATGGTTGGCCTTACTTCTCTCTCAATCTCACGATCTCTCTTCTCTACCTTTACATGATGCCTCATTATGTCTCCCGTAGGGTCATCGTTATTTTTCCTCGTTGTGGGACCCTGTTCAGACACAGATAGATTTACCATTCGAAGAAGACAAATGGACCAGACAACCTTGCTGGTTTCAGCTCTCCTGTGTTTTCTCTGCATTCGATTCCAGTGTGACCGCAGGCCAATGATTTAAAGGCCATCTACATCTATGTTTTTTTTCAACAAGGGTGATGCATTCTGACCCCTACGGGTTCGAATCCAAGTCGAGTTACACTTCAGGGACTACAGAACGGGTCTAGGTTATGCTGAACAACAAAGAGCGAAAGAAAGAGAAGGAAAACAAGACAACAGAGGTGATCAAACAAGTTGATCATAGTGCAAGAGAAATACGCTGCTGCATTTTCACTCTCATAATCGCTGTTGGTGTTTTGATCTACTCACAGCAGCAGTTTAAAGATAAAAGGGCTCCAAAGTGGAGTGCGACAAAACCAGCCTCAGGAGCATGATGGGAAACATATTTATAGATTGTCGGGTCAGGGTTGATGCTGCCGGTAGCAGGCAAAGGATGTGTAGGCAGAGAAGGTGTATTGTGTGATACAGACCGACACTCTGTGCTTCACAACTCCGCTGTATATTTGTTTGATTCCGTTAACATGGATCAGATGTGTGTCTTTTATTCAGATTTGGTATTAAAGGGGCCATTCATCTGATCTTTTCAGATAAAGTCCTGAGAGCTTGAAAAATAAGATCCTGTAGCTTTAAGAACACAAAGCTCCTTCCCAGTTAATATGTATATAATTTTATTATTAATGCATATATTTTCTTGTATATTTTGAAATATATGAATTACTATTTTGAATGTATATATCTCTTCAATTAAATTGTAAACATAAGTATAAAGAGTAAAAATTATATTAAAATAGTATCATAATATATAGGCATAATATCATTCTGTATATATACAGTCTCTCTCTCTTATATATTTTATATTAAAACTATATAACAAGTATAAATAATATATACTTTATATATATATATTCACACACAGTAAACTATTTTTTTCTAAATACATTTTCTAAGTAAACTAAATAGTAGTACTAAAACGTAAAACTACATATATATATAATTGTATTATTACAAATTTTATATACAACTAAACATAAATCATACAAATATATAATACATTATTCCAACAAGTATAAATAAATATATTAACTTTTTTTCATATATGTATATCTATGTGTGTGTGTGTGTACATTGTGTTTTATATGATCATATGGATTTTTGTGTATTTCAGTTGTGTCCGCAACATCCTTGTCTAATGTATGCACGTTTGAATTTGTATGTCAGCTATACTAATTATAGCTAGCATATATTTTCCCCCTGCCTGGAAGAAATGTGGCTACTTCACATGAGGTGGGAAAAGTAAAAAATCGCTCATGATAGCAATGATGAGTCTAAGCTTTAGCAGGAGCTTGATTATGGACTCACTTTTTTAGTATCAAACCTGCAAGAATATATGAAGTATGGAGCCGATCAAACAATGCAACCAACAAGAGTTGCACATAAAAACAGACTCAGGCTGCTTTGTTTATATGCACGCTTATGGTATCACAGTGATATCATATCAATTTGCTGAGAGGATCTGGACAGTTATTGGAAAAAGGCATGAAATCGAAGTCTCTAACTGACTAAAATCAGATCTGTTTTGCAGCGCTCACCTATTTAGAGAGAAAGAGATATTTTGATTGAAACATTTAGAGTTTAGAGTATGAAATATTATCTCATATCTCATTTTAGCTGCTGGAACCTTGTAAAAATAACTTTAATTCCAGTCAGACTTCTAAAATCCAATGCATCTTGGATTATAGATGTGATATCATCCTATACAATCAGATCAAAGCTTGCCGGTTTGAGAAAGTCCCTGCTGGTTTTATGTTTAATATGCATTAGATGGTCAATGAATGCTTGTCTTTTGGTTTGATTAATGAGGAACCGCTCTCTGAAGACCGCATACGGGATATTCAGTCGGTGTAACTCAAGGCCTCGTAATGCTTATGTGCGCATTTGTGTATCACACGTCTCTTTCTCTCCATATTATTAGTCTCAGTCTCTCTCTGTATTATATAAGACTTCCTGAAAAGCATCTAGTTTAGCTCATGACACGCCTCCTCATTTTCTGGGACAGGAGGAGCGGAGCATTAGTGCAGATGAGAACATATTGTACTGCAATTTAGACAGAAAAAAGCCCACATATATTTGGAGAAGAGTATGCATATGAGCATTATGCATTATGTTTCCTTTATATTTGTTTGCATACTTATAATAGTCATAGCAGTTGCAAATGTGTGTGGGGTCAGATTCATGCTCATTCTCCACTGCCTAGAATTGATATTGATCTAAGATTGTTAAATATAATAATTATATTGATATATTGATATGCAGCCAGTTTGAGTTTGTTTGAACATGCACTGCTGCTGGGTCTAAAACTACAGTAATGCATTTTGAGTGGTTACATTTGATGAAAATTATGATTATGGTTTCTGGCCATTTTAAAGTGATGTAAACTTCCAGCTTGAATAGAATAGTTTGCCTGAAAATAAAATTTGGTCATTTTTTTGGACAAAAATATCAAAGGCACAAAAGCTCAGGAGAATCTGAATATTTAAACTGGTGTGACATGTTTGGTTGTGAGACACGTGAGAAATATCAGCAATTGGTATTTGAATTGGTATTAGCATTTTGGTAACATCAAACCTGCCCTAATGTGGCATATATACATATTATATTATTATTATTATTATTATATTTTTTTATTAGAATGCAGAAATAAATGCTTAAGATTTAAAGTTGAGCAGAGACTGGATGCACGTTCTAAGTCTTGATATTAAGTTGTGTTGTTTTTTTTTCCCTTTAATCATACTTTTACGATGCTTTTCATGAACTGAATTTTTTTTTTCTAAAACTTTATTTTGTGCTTGTATCATATTTATTTATTTTTCCAATGCAGTAGTTAGTAAAAAACGAAAGTAAGTCAAAAAGTGATTAACACATTTTGTAAAAAAAATATTTTAATGATAAATGTATGCCTGCAATTCTGCACCAGTATCAATATTTGTCTTTCAAAAAAAAAATAATAATCTGTAGTGGAATATCAGGGTCATTATTCAGGAGCTCCAAAAAGGGCACAAAAATCCAAGAATGAATGTAAGAATAAAATAAAATAAAATGGAAAATTCATAATTTTTCATAATTCATAACTCATGTGACATATATATATATATATATAGTATATTTTTTTTTTTGTAAGCAGACATTTTTAAGAATTGAAGGTGAAAAGTGACAAATGACAATTGTTTCCTCTTGAAACAAATGTGGATTTGGTAAATAATAACAGAATTATATTTTTGGGTCAAAAAATCTAAACCACTTTTTTAATTGGTGTTTCACTTCTTGCGTTTTAGAAGTTTTGTAAATGTGAATTAACCATCAGGTCAGCATATTCTGTTTCCAAAATATATCTTTGAAAAAACACACTATCCACTTCCCAAAACCACTTAGACATGAGAAACCTAAGGATCAAACAGAAATGCTTTTGCTTGTTTAGCAGCGGTGGCGTCTGAGTCATCTCCTCTGCGCAGGAAACTGTGAACCTTTTCTAGCCAGTCATTATGAACGAGTCCAAGTGGGGATTTCTTACATTGACTTTTATATTAAGCACATCTATTATTTGGAACCGCTTGAAGGTAGTCAGTATAAAACAGGTTGGCTTCCAGTTTAATAGGTTTGCAAACAAAAGCTTTGTCTTTCCGCGGTTCCCTCTTTGAGCATTTGGAGCTGGAGAATGTGACAGGATCCAAGTGGTTTGTAATTGTAACGTGGCTGTTTTCTTCTCTTTTGTGTGCGCAGGGCGAAGCCAGCTAGCTAAACCGAGCGTGAAGATGTCCAGAAACTGCTGGCACTGTGGAAGTCTTGGCAGGTGAGTGTACAGGAACAGGTTGAGAGGAACACTTTAGCTGATTGGAGATCAGGCACCGAGCCCCGTCTGAAGATGGGATCGTATGTGACATACACAAGCTGATGGAGGAGCCGTCTCGTTGGAGAGGAAGATAGATGAGATCAAACAGGACTGAATTACAATTAGTCCATGTGTCTGGCATTTACTAATTTACCAGACAAACTTCAGCCTTAATTCTCAAGCTAATCATTATAGTTCAACCATCTCAAACAGTTGCTCCAGCATATTTTGATTCAAGATAAACTTTTTGTACTCAACTCTGATTTTTGTTTTAACAATTATGTGCTGAAATCTCCAGAAATAGATTAGTTATGACTGTAGTTTGTGAAGCTCCGCTGTTTTCTCCAGCATAATTTCAGACTGCAATCAGCAGTGAAATTGCTCGTATCATGTGGAATTGTTTTTGTGAAATATTTATGCAGATTTTCCGATGCAATAGTTTGTAGGGCTTGCAGAACAGAGGAAATCAACAACACATGAAACAAAGTTTGGTGAGTGAGTACAATATTTTTTAAAACACGCTCAACCGAACAGTTGAGATCTCTTTTAATGATGCACTCTAAAAAATACTGGGTTGTTTCAGCCCAACTTTGGGTCAAATATGGACTAACCCATCTTTTGGGTTCAAAATGTAATGTAAAAATGTACCCCAACGGCTGGGTTAGTCCGTATTGACTCAAAGTTGGGTTGAAACAACCCAGCATTTTTTTTCGACTGTAACACTGAAAGATCTACTGAAGTGCCTTGAAACTAAAATTGTGACTTCTTTCGCTCCAATGGAAAGCATATTTACGCTGTCTGAATCGTTCCCTGCCCCCTATATAGTGCACTACATGCCATTCACCATGACAGAAAATGCTAACTCAGTGAACAAGTAACTGATTTCAGCCGCAGCTTCAGCATCTATTTACTAGCATCCCCAAGTGTAGGGGGCGGGACGCGTTGGATTCTGGAGAGCATTTGATTGGACAGAAAGTTTGATGAGAAGCTGAATATGTTAGTTTTGAATGCTTATATCTTCTGAATGCGAATTTAGACATTGTTTTGGAGCACACCAGCTTATAAGTAATCTTAAGTCTAGCATATTCATACTTACTATATTCAAACATAACATTTTTTTTTTATTAAACCTTCATTTTTTTATTTCATGGGGGATTTATTTTCTTTGAAAATAAATATTATATATACATTTTTTCAAACATATTTTTTATATTTCTTACAAATATTTTGATGACAATATATACTACCGTTTAATGGTTTGGGGTCAGGAAGAAGTCTTTGAAATAAATTAACACTTATTCAGCAAGGACACATTCAATTGATAAAAATGACAGTAAAGCCATTCATAGCGTTATAAAATATTTGGATTTTAATAAACGCTGCTCTGTTGAACTTACTTCTCACCGAATATTTCTGTGGGGAAAATATCATGGTTTTCACAAAAATATTAAGGATTTATAGTACAAAAATAAACTGATTTCTACTAATGGCTGCTAAAAATTCAGCTTTGTCACCACAGGAATACATTATTTTTTTAATATAATACAATAAAACATATGCATCAAAGAATCCTGAAAAAAGACAAAATGTTTTAAGATTTCCAAAAAAAAAGGCAGACATTGAAGACAGTGAAGACTGTGAAGACGGCTTTGCCATCACATTAATTAATTATTTTTTAAATAGATAATACAATAAAAAACAGTTATTTTCAATTGGAGTAATATTTTATAGTAATACTTTTTTTGGTTATATATTTTGAAATGCAATTATAAATCTGTATACTGAATACGATAATTTTTTTATTTTTTGTATGTTTGGGCAACTACAGAAGTCTTATTTCTCAGAAAGTGCCACATAATGGTTGAACGTTGAACTTAAACCCTTTTAAACCCTTCAGTGGCGATGTTTATTGGGGGGGAAATCATTTTATTTCAGTTGAGTCGATGCAGAGTTATGAAAAATGCATTTTAACTATTAATGGAGACCTCAACCATTTTTTAGAGCCTCGAATTAAACATTAAAACTTTAGAGTCTGTAAAAAATGAAAATAGGATGAATAGAGAAAATGATATAAATCTATAACATTTTGGACATAGATGAACGCACAGTACAGTACCTGCATTATCAATGCAGATTGCAGCTTGTTTTCCCATGTCATTCCTCCAGAGCACCTCGTATTATATTCACTGTAACGGTCTGTGAGGTTTTTCTTTGGATGGGGGAGCGGTTGGTGAGTTATGGGTCTGTCCTAAATACACCCCGGCTGTGTCGTTCCCCTGAGAGGGGAGCCTGGGTCAGCTGATTAAAAAGATAACGAGTTGAAGTGATAGATTTATGTTTTTTTCTGCAATATGTGGCCTTTTGCTGTCTCCCGTAGGAGACGGTAACTGTATAAATAACAGATGGTGACATTGGAAGGCAACTGCTCCCTCGTCTTAGTTGTCTCAGCCTTTTCTGGTGCTTTGTTAAATTAAACACCACTGCGATTAGACCCACAACATCTGAAGAATCAAACACGAGGCCTTCAGAAAGGCCGTCCTGACTCATGCAGATCGACGTGTGATCAGGTGTGAGTGTGTGAGTGTGGCAGAAGCTTTAGTCGGACATACATTACGGATTGTACTGAGCAATGCAATTAGTGCTGAGAAGTTATGAAGTGGTTTAAATACAGCAGGAATTACAAATTGACCCTTTTTACTTTCTTAAAAAGTATAGTATGCCAAAAATGTTTAATTCCAATATTTATGTATTTATTTGTTTGTTTTATTTTTTATTCTCTGCAGATAATTATTTTTTGAAGGATTATTTTAATATACTGAGAACATTTTTATGTAAGCTTTTATTTTTAAACAATTTTCAATTAGTAATTGCTTTTGAATTCTTGTAAGACGTAGTTCAAAATCTGCTTTAGTTATGACTTTTGGGGGGAATTTACTTTAGTAGTCTTTCTTGGTATTTATTTATTTGTTTGTAAATTCTAGACAGCCTTCATTCACTTCATTTAACCGGCACAAATAATTGCATTTCTGACACCATTGTTTTGGGATGCTAATACACTGAAACATTTTGTGAACTTGGCAAAAACATTCATTCGTATTCATTCTTTTTGGTCTTTTTGTATATTTTTTGAAAGTTGCTCACTGAAAAAATGGTGTACAAAAAATATTAAATTTCACTAATAGTGTATATATATATATATATATATATATAGCAGGTAAAACATTGAATTAAATGTTAAGTAAAAAGAAAAATGTCTGTAGTGTTTTCTTGTAAAAAAAAATATATAAATGTAAATAAAAAATATAATATTTATATAATAATAAATAGTATAATAATAATAATATAATATAATAAAAATAATATATTATAAAAAAGTAATTTACTCGTAAGTCTTTGTTTGGTCTTTTCGTGTTTTTTTTTAAAGCTGTAATCTGGACAAATAATTCTGTGGGGAAGTATCGAAGTAGAAAAAAAGTGTTATTTTTCTTATAAAATGTACTACTATAATCTATTTAAGTTGCAACTTTGAAAAAAACTAACTTTTTGACAGTATATGTTTTTATTCATCTTTTTTTTGCACTGAAAAAAAAGTGTAAAACCATTTTCACTCAGAAATTGCAAGTGAATTTCACAAATAATTACAAAGAAACGGCAAGCAACACTGAATTAAATGTGACATTTTAAAATCAAAAGAATTAAAAAGTGTTTTCTTATAAAACATACTTCAATAATCTTCTTTGTTCCAAATAACTTTGGAGGATTTTTTGTTCTTGTTGTTGTTGTTGTTATTTTGTATGCATGTTTTTTTTTTTTCTTAAATTTAATTTCTAGACAACCCCTGCTTTCACTGGTTGTAAAAACGACCAGCATGTTATGCAAAAATATCTCCTTCAGTGTTCATCAAAAAGTTGTATGGCATTAAGAGCAAATGATAACAGAATTTTCATTTGTGGGCCACTATAATATCATATTTTGTTGTCGTCGGGACACTATGTAGGGCAAAGTACAAAGCTGTCAGTAAATAAGACCTACTCGCCTAGGGACCCAAAATACAGATGCCTGTTGAGGACACACAGATGTGCAGTTTTCAGCGGTGGCAGATTGTGTAAAAGCGGTTTTATTATTCTGATCCAGGAGTTTATTCTGCAAACCTGATCCGTTCAAAGGCAGATCTGCTGAGAGGAGACTGATTTCAGATCAGAGAAGAAAGCAGCCCTGGATGCTGGGTTTAACGCGGGGAGCACAGTGCGCGCCTGCACCTGCAGCTAAATGATCTGTTGTTAATTCAACAAATGTAGTGTAACATGAGAATGTCTTTTCTCTGAAGCCCTGCAGGGATTTCGTCTGCTATCTGCATCTCCTGCTTGCTACCGCTGGCTTTTAGAGCTACATTTACAGAGTTCCTCCTTTTGATGCAGTAGAAAAGACTAGTAAGATTAGACTTCCAATCTTTAATCCCTTCCTTATGTTTGTATTATGTTTAATGTTATTGTTGAGGTATGTTCTAAAAGACACTCCTCAGACACTTGTTTTTTTTTTTTTTTTTACTCTCTGTTGTAGCTAGTACATTTTTATATCAATTTATGTAAAGATAAATATTTTGATCTTTTGACTTTAAGGTATTTTCTTATATATTATATTATAACAACAGACTCTATGAATAACAACTATGATGAGCACATATATTGTAAACTATGGTTTTGTAGTGTTTCTTTTGTACTTTTCTTTTTAGAATCTGAGAGAGAGGATGGGAGAAAATAATAATAATAATAACAACATTATTATTATTATTATTATTGTTGTGTGTGTGTGTTAACATAGTCTCATATTATATATTGAATATATTCAATACTATTTAATATATTCAATTAGTATATAAAATATAAATATAGACTAACTAAAAAAACTATATATTGAACACCTTAACTTATATTACAAAATATTGGTTAGTAGGTATTTTTATTAATTTGTTTTTATCTAATATTAATATACTAATAGAAAATATAGAAAATTAATTAAACTATGTATTACATGTACTACACAAGTGTTCTAAATATTGTTTTGTAGGGATTTTAATGAGCTATTTTTAATAATAATAATACTAATGCTTAGTGGGGATGGTATACATTGTGCAGTATTCAACTTTTTTTCCCTAAAAACATTTAATTGGCAATCATTTGTGACATTGTTATTGTGACATCAATTCTGTCTAATCATGTTTAAATAATGTAGAAGTATATTTTTGAGATAAGGGAAATTGCACCTTTAGTAGTATTTTTGTACCTTAGTCATTCATTTATTTATTTATTTATTTATTTATTATTTATTTATTTATTTATTTATTATTATTATTATTATTATTGATGCAAACTTTGATGATAACACTAAATTTGGTTTGTTTAGTGACTAGTGAGAAAACAAACAATATTGTTGCAGGTTGACAAGCAGATCTGTTGTGTGAACATTTAGTGAGCTGTGAACATTTTCACAGACAGGTTGTTTTTTCTTCCTGTGGTGTGAACACGTAGTGCTGGTTGCTTATTCGAGACTTGCATACTCTAGACTCTATATATCTGTAACCGATACTTATAATCATTTGTTTTGAATCATATGACAAAATGTCAGTTTAGATACTGAGGTGTTTGTCTAACACAAATTGTTGTGATTTGTTCACTGACGTGAATGTGTTGTGTGGAGTACTGACTGAAGAGGCTCAGAATTGCCACTTGACTTTATGATCCTGAAAGAGGTCTCCGTCCTTCCACACCCACTTGACAACCTTGGAGCGTGAGAAGGAACAAAGACAAACGACACTAACGAGAGTACGGTTAGCAGAAACACTCCGGTGTGGCGATTATATTAAAACCCACAAAACAGGTTGTCAGGATAACGTAAAAGTTGTAGGCGTCTTTGAAATAACGACAGGAAGCAATAGCTTTTGGATTTTCTTGAATTCCCTTAAATGGATAGTTCACCCAAAAATGTAAATTATGTCATGAATTACTCACCCTCATATCGTTCTAAACCCGTAAGACCGTCGTTCATCTTCAGAACACAAATTAAGATATTTTTGATGAATTACGAGAGCTCTCTGGCCCTCCATAGACAGTAAGGATCCAACCGCGATCAAGGCCCAGAAACGTAGTTAGGACATCGTTAAAATAATCCATGTGACATCAGTGGTTCAACCAACATTTTTCTAAGCTACGAGAATACTTTTTGTGCGCAAATAAAACAAAAATAATGACTTTATTTAACAATTCCTCTCACCCTGGCACCATTTTGGAGAGTATCATGACATATGCGCATGCTTTGATCTGAACGTAAACAATGTATGCTGTTTTGTGTCAGCTGCACCATGCGCTGTTTACGTTCAGATCAAAGCATGCGCATAGTCATGATACTCTCCAAAATGGTGCCAGGGTGAGAGGAATTGTCGAATGAAGTCATTCTTTTTGTTTTCTTTGCACACAAAAATTATTCTCGTAGCTTCGAAAAATTACGGTTTAATTATTTTAACAATGTCCTTACTATGTTTCCTTGATAGGATCAAGGAATCTAAGGATCTAAGGGAGGGTCAGAGAGCTCTCTGTATTCATCAAAAATATCATAATTTATGTTCCGAAGATGAACAACAGTCTTAACGACATGAGTGCGTAATTAATGACAGAATTTTCATTTTTGGGTGAACTATCCCTTTAAGTGCCGTCCAGGCAACTTTCTTCTTGATGAGCTCTGACGGTCTACAGCTGTGCCTCACGATGGGCCACCAGACGTGGCCTGTTCCTCCGAGCCATGTGTTGGCGGTCGGCCGCCGTCCTTGGTGCCAAATAGACACAGCTGTGAAAGAAACATCGGTCGCGAACGCACAGATGCTTTCACCAGAGGTGAAACTTCATCATACATCAATACTTCCTCAATAAGACAAATCAAACGACAGACAACACATCATGTGATTTCTGGCAAAGAAGTGTCCAAACGCACTTATAATGCTGTGTAGACATTGATCGTAAGAGCATATCTCCTCAGCGGTGTCTGTTCACGACCCGATCGATGCGGCATCTGTGTGTCAGACACAATTCTGCCTAATTTCACTAATACATCAAAGCAGGTGGCAGCGATGCGGGAGATAACGTCACGTCTGTATGTATGCGTGAGGAGATTATCTGCGGTATTGATTTCTTGTCATGTTTTCTGTGTTTTTGATGGGGGATATGTGGATCCGAATGTGTAGTTGTTTTAGAAATAGAGAGAGAGGGATGTCAGTGTGTGATACAGTATCCCATGATGCATTGCGCTTGTCTTGACTTACTGTTTTCAGTGTGACTGGAAGCGATGGCAAATGGTTGTTACAGTCAAGATAAAAGTCAAGATAAAATCAAAATTGACTGATTTTGCACCGTTCTGTTTCATTACTTAAGCTCGTTATGCGTTATACAAGTTATTGGGCTTTTTATGTTACAAAAAGGAAAAATAATCCATCTTCATATGTCAATAGATGATAATCATTAAATATAAATGTGTATATATATATATATACATATATAATATATATATCATTAATATAATTATGTAAAACATTATATTAAAATATATGTTCACCTTAAGCTGAAACTATGATGAGCATATAATGTATAGCAAACTATGAACAAGAACAAAACTTTGCAACCAAAATTCAATCTTTAAAATAATTAACAGTGCTTAAAACCCGAAAGTAATCAGTTCTGATGGATAAACTCAAGTCCTTAATTTAATTATCTGTTTTTCACTAAGAAATATGACACGTTAGTGAAATTGGTTGATTCATGTGTATTTTAAAGCATCTCTTCGTGCATAACCATACTCAATTGAATCAAAATGTGAAATAGCTGTATTTTGTCATATGTAACTGCACTAACCAGGCCTCTGTTTGGATATAGAAGTCTGTGTGAGCTTGCAGTTTCAGCACCACTGGTCCAAAGCGTGTTCCGGGTGCGACAGCGCTGTCTGAAGAGGCGAATCTGAATTTGCACGGCTCATTTGTCTGGAGTAATGTGTTGCCTCGGGCCAGGCCTCACACCCCCACCCACACCCCTCTCCATCCTCCGAGCGGCCCGTGGAAATAATTTAGACTGGATTGTTTGGTGAATGTGGTGCCCTGCGGATGCATTGGTCAGCCACTCATGGTTAACTGCACACATCTACTCTCAGCCTGCCGTTCACATGTAGGTCAAAGGGTCAAGATTGATTCACACCGTATCACGTAAGCATGTGACCTTTTGCAGAATGCAGCACTATTATAACGTTGTAGTTAATTGGTAAAAATGATGGGGTTAGTTAGTGCTTTTTATTCAGTTCAGTTTATTTAATTTTTAGTTTTTAATTATATATATATATATATATATATATTTATTTATTTTTTTATTATATATTTTTATATATATATATATATATATATATATATATTTTTTTTTTTAAGTATTGCAGGCTTTCTAAAATCTTTAAAATTATTTACACAATAATTTTGCCAAAAGCCAAATCCTGGACTTTTTTTTTATTTAGAAATCCCGACCAGATACTTTTTAAGGTCATAAAAAGATAACTTTTTGTGACCCTACGTATCATGAATAATTTATATTGCGGTGAAATATGTAAACTTGAACTTAAAACAATATAAATATACTTCAATAAAAAAAAAAATGTGTGTCTAAAGTATATATATATATATATATATATATATATATTAAATTCCAAAATGTTTCACATTTCAAATAATTAATGCATTAATTTATGTGATTAGCTCAATATGCAAATAAATAAATGAATAAAACCTCAAAAGTCATAATAATTTGTGTAATTAATAACTAATGCTGAATAACTAAACAAGATTAATGCTGTTTATATTGCGAAGTGTTTTAAAATATTAAGATATTATTGTTTTCAGTATATCTTGAGTTTATTTATATCTTATGTTTTATATAGTTTATAATTATATTTCTCACCCAATTCTCAAATTTTTTTTTTGATTAATTTCAAACTTCATTTTTAACTTCATCCAGTGAGTTTTAAACATATTATTTGAATGCAAGGCATAATATCATAATAATTTCCCCATCTCAAGTAAATGTATTTTTTAAGGATGTTTCTTTTTTATTTTACTGAAAAACAAGACAATAATTAGATGCATACGCCAAAGCCACAATTATTCAGATGGCTAGTTAACTGGTCCCATAAATGGTTCCGCTGGAGTTACTTTAGATTTAGTCCCAGAGCAATGTCTCCCCTCAGACCTGCCCTTTGTATAATCACGATAATTCCTGCAAATGGACGAACGTCTGTGCAAATCAAGCCCGACGTGCTGCTCTCCACCAGCCAAGTTACATGAATGAACTTTTAGGGAGCATTTTACACAAGAACAGCTAACATCACACAATCCCGCTGTGTGTGCGCCGGTTCACTCTCCTCTCTTTTCGACTTTATTGCTCCAACAAACACAGAAATTCATCCCCAAAATATCCCTCAGCCATTTTGCCAAACGCTGATAGTAATGTATTTAAAAATAATATGACATTTGTCCTGTATCTGTTTATTTAATGTATTTAAATCCCCAGTCATAGGTTCATTCCACTAGATAACATACATTTCGCTAAAATGAGGGGCGAGAAATCCACTACGGGTTTTAAATAGAAATGGATAAATTGCCAGAGGACACTGAGCTTTGTCTGTGTGTTGGATTGGCAGAGAGAAGATTGGTTCTCTTATTGACATTTTAATCAAGTCTAGTCAAGAGATGCTTTCAGGGCGTCTTATTGTGAAGACATTAACAATGCAAAACTCCAGTGGCATTTGGATAGGAAAATCCACAACTGTCTCAATTAAACAAGTGAATCTAGCAAGAAATAGCAGTCAAGCGTTGCTGTTCATAGATATGATATTTTTTTCTGCATTAAATTCTCTGTTAGATTCATGTCGAGTCACTGTTTCATGTCAAGATGTATTTTGACACTGAAGGCTTTGGTGTTGATTGAGATGATTTTCTTCACAATTTGTCTCCATCGTGCATGTGTTGTGAAGGCACCTCCTTGCAAGGGTTGGCATGGCAACCAAGGACAGGAAGTAAATCAGTGCCAGCTGAAAAAGTGGTCGCCAAGGAGACGTCGAGCAGAAACTTTGCAGCACTCATAACGAGTGGGAGGGATATCAATATCTGGTGCCTGAGAAGGGGGCGGATTTTGTCACAAGGGGGCGTGTCCGGGGAAGTCATGTATTTTCAGAGATGCTAATTTGAAGATATACCTCATTTGCATTAACAGTGCATGAAAAGAGAATATGCCAGGCGGCCACTTGTTACTTTGGAAGTGCATGTTCTGTTGGAGAATGAAGACGCCTCATTCTAACTCCTGCAGAATGGAAAATGGGAACTTGATTCAATTAGCAGGATTTGTAGCTGGAGTCATTGAGTGCTGTGTTGATTTAGTGAGACTGACTGTATGTTTTCAAGGTCAGTGGAAATAGATACATGATGAAATGGTCATCATATGCCATGAATTACTCAAATATGACATGTTCCTGGGTCAGCCTCCTTTGTTGGTATGGCAACAACATTTAGCCCTAAACGTAACCCTAAAAATCTTGGTGAGAAGCTTTTTTCCAGGACCAACAACGTTGTTGATCCATGTGAATGTCCTTCTTGAGCATGTATTATTGGATAAAAGCGTCTGCTAAATGTAAATGTAAAATGTAAATGTATTTTTCTTTGATAATTCAGTTTTACATGCATTAGTTGATGAGTCTAATTGGGTTGCACCATTTTAGAAATTCTGTCATTGTTTACAGAAGCTTATGTTGCTTACAACTTTGCTTACAAGTGTTTCACTTGGAACACAAAAAGAGTTTCCAAAATTTCGTAAACTGTTCTGTTCAAGAACGAAAATGAAATTAAATACATGAAACAAATACATTAAAATTTAAATTAAATAATTTTAAATATGTTGAAATGTATTGGCATGTCATTAGTTTGATCACTGGCCATTAAGCTTATTACAATTATTATTATTAATGTTTTGTAGCTTGGGATTTAATATATTATCTATCTATCTATCCATCCATCCATCTTTCTTTCTTTCTCTTAATGACTTTTACCATTTCAAGTTATTTTCCCAATCAAGTTAAAATGAAATGAAATTAATTAAAATATTTATTTTTATAAATTAAAATGTATTAGTGTCATTAAGATTACTCGCTATTAAGTTTTTTTTTAAGAAAAGCACATTTTAATAATGTTTTTATTATTATTATTATTATTATTGTTGTTGTCATTATCATTATTATATTTGTAAAACAAATATATAAGAGTTTGTTTTAATGTATTATATTATTGTATTGTTATTATTATTATTATTATTATATTTGTAAAACAAATATATAAGAGTTTGGTTTTTAACTTGTGTTTATTTATTGTACATTCATGCATGATGCCTCTGCTATCCAGAACACTGTATTAAAAGTTTTTTTTCTTTCTTTCTTATTGTGGAAATGTTCTAAATGAAGTGATACATCTGCAATTGAATGAATATACATTCATGTGCTCTAGAAGAATCCATTCGGTTTCATGTGCAGCTGTGGCACTGGCTATGTTCTTCTTGGGAATGATGCTAAAAGAGAGAGAGAATCCAGCTTAATGGCATCTCCACCATTTTATTGCACCCTGTTCTCCCTTTAATTTCCACGCTGTAAAAAAATGCAGCTGACCTCCTTGTATCCCGCATCTCATTAGACCGAGCCCCAGTATTCATGTACCCTTATCTTTCAGCCTTCATGTATTTCCGTGTTGTCATTGTGTACATCCAGACACCTCTTTTTATTTCTTCTATCGCAGACTCATCAGGCGAGTTTTTCTGACAGTGCTTGCCTCATCTTTCTCTGTGGGGGCCTTTCCAGCACTCTCCCTGCCAGTGCGTCTCCACCTGCCACCGCCGCGGGGGTCTGGACTTGCGCGGTGCTAACAGATAGTCTGCTTTTGTTTTTGCTGTTGCCAAAACCCATTTCCTTGCCATAACCTCCAGTTGCGACCGTCTGACGGAGCCCACATACTTCGTTCCGTATCATTCCCGAGTATGAGCGTACAGTGATGGATGCAGTTATTTTCCCACCTTTTTTCAGCCTTTTTTCCCAGTTCTGCAGAGAGCTGCAGTTTCGCAATGCCCTATAAATGAAACACTTTTGCTTTGTACTGATTTGCCATGACTTATCCTTTTCATCCCTGTATTTTTTTTTTTTTGTGGAACCAAGATCCTCCTCGCTGCAGAACTCATAGGATTACTGAGAGTCCTCGGGAGAAGCTCTCTTTACTTGGTGGATGCTTTTTGGGAGCTTTGTTTTTAAGAAGGGAAAATATCTACCTTGTACCAATTCTTATCGTTTACATTACTGACTGAATGTTTTAATTATACAACAGTTTCTTCTGGTCCTCGAATCCAGTCCTCGTTTTAAGAACGCTAATGAAATCGCATGCTTGAAATTGCATTCTTACGCCAGTAGGTGACAATAAAATCTTTATGAATGAGTCTTTATGAATTAATTTATTCAAAACACTGATTCATTCAGGCATGAAATAAGTGACTGTTTTTGTGAATGAGGCATTGAATAATGACGTTCAATACCCTGATTCATTCAAAAATTATGCAAATGACTCTTTATGAGTGAGTCATTGCATCATAACCCAGCTAATTATATCAAGACGGAGTTAAACGATTATCGATTTGAAATTAAACGATTGACCATCTTTATGAGTGAGTCTTTGAATCATTCTCAACAAATTTGTTCAAAACATTGATTTACTCAGTAATAAACGAATGACCATCTTTATGATTAAGTTATTGAATCATTCTCAGTTGATTTGCTCAGGAATGAAGTAAATGACTCTGACTGAGGCATTCACTCATCCATTAAAAAAAAAAAAAAACACTTGATTCTTTCTGGAATTAACAAGTGACCATCTCTGAGTGAGTCAATGAATCATTCTCAAAAAATTAGTTCAAAACAGTGATTTATTGAGGAATGGAGCAAAGTAATCGTATGAGTGAGTCACTAAAGTATTTAGTCATCCTATTCATTCTGCTGTGTTTTTCTTTGGAAATATGTTTGTTGGCAAAGCAATTAACCAGCAATGTTGTGATATAGTTACTAAATATTAGCAAGAGTACTCTGGCTTGTATGGTATCCCTGGTTTTGTTGCACCTCATCATAATATCTGAAGGTTACCACTGTTCCTGCAGGTGTTTTGTTGATTCTACAGTCCATAAGCTGTTCATCCGGCTGTAGATGGATGACCCTGTGGATAATTTCCCATCTTGCTTTCTTTTATATGCAGCAATGCCCAGTCTTTTAAACAAATGGCTGAATTATCATAGTTTATTGATGCAATCCAGAATACCTATGAATTGTGCATTGTGGGTGTCATCTGTGTGTATGTTGCCAAATGACGATGCAATGCATGTGGAAGCCTTCTATTTTTGTTTTGTTTTTCTTGTACTTCCTCTTCGTCTCTCCTTCCCTTTCCTATTCTTCTGTGTTCCTTCCTCTTCCACTTCTCTTCTTGTTCTAGTTTCCTTCCTTTTCTTTCCTGCTTCCCTTACTCATTTTTCCTCTCTCCTTCCTTTCTCTTCTTTTTTGTCTTCTTGTCTTTCTCTTTCCTCTTCCATTCACCATCTTCACCCTTCTCCTCCCTTTCCTTCTCTTCTCTTCTGCTTCATTTTCCTCTCTCTTTCCTTTCTCTTTTCTTTCCGTTTTCCTTTTGACTTCCTCTCGTTTTTCCTTTAATCTTTTACCTCCTTTTTCTCTTCCCTTCTACTTCACCACTCTGTCTGCTTCAGAATCTCTCCTTTTTTCTCTTCCTTTCTGCTTCCTCCTTTTTCTAATTTCCTCCTCTTTCCCCTGCTATTTCATCTTCCTTTCTTCCGTTCTCTTGCGCTTCTTCTTCGTTATCCATTGCTTACCTTCTCCTTCCTTCCTCCTTTTCTCTTCCCCTTCCACCTCCTTCTTATCCTTCCTCCTCTTCTATTCTCTTTCTTCCATTATCTTATCTTACCTCCTCTCCTCAAAGGTGAACACCATATTAATCCAATACAGTTCTTGATATTTTTTTTCTCTTTATGCAGAACTGCATGATTGCCATAATTGTTCTCACCTCACCCTGCTCACCCCGTCATGTGAAGGAAAGCACAGAAGCTTTTCGAGCTCACACTGTGCCGAGAAGCATACAGCCGTATTGTTGTCAGCAGCAATGGCATTCACTTTCATGTTATTTGAAAAAAAATAATTCACCTCGTAACACCTCACGCATTTCAAGGCCTCTGCCGCTTGATCCTCTTCTTTACCTTCCTCCCTGTTGAAGCGTTTACCGCCTGCTTCATCATCTCTTACTGGGGCAGAAGTTTAAAAATGTATTCATTTCATAATCTTATTTTTTGTTTATCATTTTTTTCATCTAATTCCCTTCCCACACGAAATTCAATTTTGCCAGGCTCATTGATTGAGAGGCAGCAGGATTTCTGTGGAGTGCTTTTTTGTTTGCTCCCCTCTCTTTCTCTCTCTCGTCTTGGAGAAACCTAGATTGTGTTATGCAATTTTATTAGTGTAAAATCAAATCAGGGAAGATAAACCGGACCCCGCACTTGAAACCAGCAGGGATTTTCAGTTTTTCGAAACGATGTGTGAAGTTAAAGCTTTATCTTTCCTTGTAATTGATAATTTACATGCAATATATATATTACAATTATCTCTGCATGAAATTCAGTTAAATGAAGGAAAAATGAGCATATCATTTAACTACTGCGAGTCGTTCTTCTTTAAAACATTTAGTGATAACACGGTTCAGTATAGGTTTCGTGTGTGATCCTCACCAGCAGTCTAGAAGACTTCAGGGCAGCAATTCAAGTAGATTTGCGATGAAAGAATTGATTGTTATGGCAGTCACTATTAGGTTAAGACCAGCACCCTGCCGAGAGGAAGAGGAAAGGCAAGCCAGAGAGTAAAAAGTGGTACAAACAGTTTTGCAGTGCTTTTAGCATGGTGTTGTAATGCCCACAGGGAAGAACATCCATGTTCAACAGCTCTCTTTCACATCCTGCAATACAAAACCTTTTCTAGTGCTCAGAGTGTCTATGGAGAAAATGTGCTGTGTTTATTTGCAGCACATTTTCATAATCGATTAGTCGGTGGGTTGTCTAAATGACTTGTCGTTCTTGAGGAAGCATTATATAATTAGTGAGATTGAGGGTTATGTTCACTAGACTAGACTTCTGTACAAGAATGGTTCTTGTATTTAAAATCTTAGGACAGAGTGCAACAAGGTCTCAATACAAGTTTATAAAATAAGCTGACTGTATGCTAATACTCTCAGAGAAATTGTGTTTTTAAACTAGCTTGCTGCTAGGAATGCTAAGGTCATTGCTTTGATTCTCAGGGAATGCAAGAACTGAGAGAATCTAAGTAGACCCTTGAAAACAAGGATAAACCCCATCTTGTTTTGGGTAGGATGTACTCTCTTCAAATGCATAAATCCATATGTAAAGCTAAAACAAACATGCGTATGTCCACCACATCCAGGTTTCTTTCTCAGTCTGGTCACACAGGTGTCTTTAAGTATCTATGAGAGCCTAACACTCTTGATATGTGGGGATGATCAAAGGATTAGTAGGTGGGAAGCCATGCTTTTATTTATGCCTCCTCTGCAAAAATAAATAAAGTGACACAGACAGACAAGGCAGTTCATATCTCTCTGACTGAGGAGAGGAGGAAACAGAGAAAGCAGACCCAATATCGAGGTGCAGCTTTATGTGACTTAGATTGAGAGTGCTATGCATGCAAAGACATGAACTCACAGACACCACATACACTCAAAAAAAATGAAATGGATATGAAACACTCTTCCAAGGTCACCTACACACACATGTGAGTGTGAGAGATGTTTTGTCTGTGATTCACTTCCACTAGGCAAGATGGATTTTTTTCAATGCTGGAGCACCTATATAGTGATTGCTTGTTCCTGTATACCTTAATGGAACAAAGAATGTTCTCAAAATTGCATTGCTAATTTTAGAAAAAAAAATGTCCACTAGATTTTCCAATTCACTGATTTATTAAACACTTTTGACCCTTTTGGTGGAGAATCGCACCATGGAAATTGATTGCAGTGCAGATTTTATTGTAGTATTTGTGGCATTAACTAATTTGCATAATTTGTTTAGTGAATCAGGCACAGAAGAGCATGTGCAAATAAGCAACAGAAACTCAATAAGATTGAATATGTATAACATTTTAGTGTGTATTATCTATAGCATCTGTCTGTTTTAGCATCGATTTGTGTTAGTGTCATCTACAGTGGTATTCCAAACCTTATATGGTTCTTTCTCTCTTTTTTTTGCAGTTCGGCCTAATAAAACCCTTCCCAAAGAGTGGAGAACCTTTCAGAGAATTATGAATGATAAACAAGATGACCTCCTCCCTGATGCAGCAGACGATGAGAGGTCCTAGGTGGAACCGGGCCCTGTCCGACCCATTGTTCGTGCTGTCGCTGGCCCTGCAGCTTCTGGTGGTGGCTGGCCTGGTGCGAGCGCAGACCTGCCCCTCCGTCTGCTCTTGTAGCAACCAGTTCAGCAAGGTCATCTGTACGAGACGTGGCCTTCGAGATGTACCCGATGGTATTTCCACCAACACAAGGTACCTGAACCTTCAGGAGAACCTCATCCAGGTGATCAAGGTTGACAGTTTCAAGCATCTAAGGCACCTGGAGATCCTGCAGCTCAGCAAGAACCACATCCGCAACATTGAAATCGGAGCTTTCAATGGGCTGGCTAACCTCAACACTCTGGAGCTCTTCGATAATCGTCTAACCACAATCCCCAATGGGGCTTTCGAGTACCTGTCCAAACTTAAAGAGCTTTGGTTGAGGAATAACCCTATCGAGAGTATACCCTCTTATGCCTTCAACCGCGTACCATCGCTGCGAAGGCTGGACTTGGGCGAGCTGAAAAGGCTCTCGTATATCTCAGAAGGTGCCTTTGAAGGCCTCAGCAACCTGCGGTACCTGAACCTGGGCATGTGCAACTTAAAGGAGATCCCCAACCTCATTCCTCTTGTCCGTTTGGATGAGTTGGAGATGTCAGGAAACCAGCTGTCTATAATAAAGCCAGGGTCTTTCAAAGGCCTCGTCCACTTACAGAAACTGTGGATGATGCATGCGCAGATACAAACTATTGAGAGAAATGCCTTTGATGATCTTCAGTCCCTCGTGGAGCTCAATTTGGCCCACAATAACCTTACACTCCTGCCTCATGATCTATTCACCCCACTACACCACTTGGAGAGGGTACACTTGCATCACAACCCCTGGAACTGCAACTGTGACATCCTCTGGCTCAGTTGGTGGCTAAAGGAAATGGTGCCAGCCAATACCAGTTGCTGTGCCCGCTGCGCGTCACCTGCCAGCCACAAAGGGCGCTACATCGGCGAACTCGACCAGAACTATTTCCATTGTTATGCACCGGTGATCGTGGAGCCACCAGTGGACCTGAACGTGACTGAGGGCATGGCAGCAGAACTAAAATGTCGAGCGAATTCTTTGACCTCAGTTAGCTGGATCACGCCCAATGGGTCCATCATGACGCATGGGGCGTACAAGGTGCGCATTTCTGTGCTCAACGATGGGACGTTAAACTTTACCAATGTCACAATGCAGGACATGGGAATGTACACTTGTATGGTGAGCAACTCCGCAGGGAACACGACAGCCTCGGCAACGCTCAACGTGTCCACGACAGAGAACAGCAGCTTCAGTTACTTCACTACAGTTACCGTCGAGACCACAGAAGCGGCACATGATGAGGGCCACCCAACGGTACAGCAGAAGGGCGGCCCTACTCCTTCTTCTGGGATTTGGGAGACCTTACCACCGTCCTTCACCACCACTACCACAACAGCACGGACACCACTGTCCACCAAGTCCACCGACAAGACCTACACCATCCCAGTCACAGCCCTGATTGATGGCTCCCTCAACACCTTGGATGAGGTCATGAAGACCACAAAGATCATCATTGGTTGCTTTGTAGCCATCACCCTGATGGCGGCAGTCATGCTGATCATCTTTTATAAAATGCGCAAACAGCATCACCAGCAGAACCACCACGCACCGACGCGAACCATCGAGATTATCAACGTGGACGAGGATTGTGTAACGGGTGGACCTACCATGGAGGGCCACCTTGCCCTCCCCCCACTTGGGCATGAGCACCTGAATCATTACAATGCCTACAAGACTGCGTACAACCATGCCTCCACTATTAATTCTATACATAGCTCTGCCCACGAACCTTTGCTAATTCGGGCCAGCTCAAAAGACAATGTACAAGAAACCCAGATTTGAACTGCTTTTCATAATGTGGATTAAACAAAGAAAAAAAGACTTCTAAAACTCTTAAGGAACAGTAAGTGACATATCGATTTTGAAGATTGTCGAAAACAAAGACACAGTAGACCGATGCAAGACGTATGAGAAGGATGTTGACAGGTAGAAAAGGACTTTGGGAGTTGAGTGTACGTCAACCATTTCAAAAGTGTCTTTACATAACAGAAGTTATTTATTTAAGGAAAATAACTATTGTGGTTTAACCAAGAAAAGATGTAATCTGCAATTATTTTTCCAGAAATTATTTCTCCATGTTTTTAGTGTTATTTTAAGGGTTGTTGGTTTACTAATATGCTTTTAAACTCTGTTTAAATCTGTTGTTCTGTACATAAGGACCCAAGTCCTTTGCAGATGAATCTGAAACTCTCCATCTTTCTGAAATCTCAAGATTCACATTTATAGTCGATTAAAACTTTTAAAATCTTAGGTTACAGATTGTCATATTAGAAAACTTCCACACCATAATTGTTTAAATTGATCATGTTCATTCAAAATTGTTCAGTTATTGACTCCCCTTAATTTGCGATTTTTGACTATTACATAATTATTCAGTTGTCCTTGCTGAAAAAGAGGCTTTTAAACTACAGTATATTGGTCCGTCTGTTGGTTTTAGAAGTAAACTTTGGTAACTTTTTAACTGGACAAACTGGAAAACAAGCTTTAAACAGCTAATTTTTCAACAGGGATGGCTTCTACAAATTACGTGCAGATGTATGCCTGGCTTCTTCACCCTAAAATTTAGAACAAGAACCCCCTGAAAACGTGTCACAATTAAAACCCGGGCCAAATGTCAGGAACACATGTCTATTTGATGCATGCAAGGCAATTTAAAATCATCTCTGTGCTCGGACCAGAAGATTTGGATTACGTTAGCGTTTGGAGGCATCCCACATGACCTTAAATACATGTTGAGGCATCTCATGCTTAAAATAAGCTTTGTTTATGTCCTTAAACTGCATTTTCTTTCTCATAGCGTACAACAACTTGGGTTCCTGTGGCAGATTCATCCTTGACGCCCAACTAAAGTTAATACCAAGATGCAGCACACACATTCTATGCCAAGTTTTATATGGGCAGGGGGCTGAAGATTGTAGGCCTTTATTTGAAGTGGAAAAAGCATAGAGCTGGTACTGACGTAGCACCATTTCCATTTCAATCCACTTGTCTTGGTGCTCTCCATGGATACAGTTGAGTTAAATAATTCTGGGATGGTCTAAAAGCCAGACACAGAACCCTAAATAAGTGGGCAAAGTCAATGCGGCTCAGATCTAAAGCTTCCAAAGATGCCACGGTTGTGTCTTTATAGATTCTGTGAACCGATTGTGGTTTTTTTTTCCCTCTCACTAGTTATTTTTTCTTGAATTATTTCATATTATATCTTCCATCGTTCTGTGCTGTCAATTTTTTTTAGGCAGTTATGCAATTCTTTTAAAACTTTTAAATCATATTCAGTCACTTTAGTTTATTTTCGGTACAGACCGAGGATGATACATCCATCTTCGACTTTACACACGCAGTATCCTTTGGCTGCATGGGGGAATGACTTGACAATATGAATTAATTTATGAAATCAGAATGGTCGTAGACGGTCACTATAGAAACCAATGACCTTGGACGGGGTGGGGAGTAGCCGACAGACATTGGCTTGACACTTTAAATGTATTCAGAGTCAAATGGAAGAGCGAGGCTGGGTGAAAGAGCCAAAGTGGACTCATTTGAAGTGCATCATTTAATCTATAAAGCAATCTAGAGGTATATAGGTAATTTGAATTAAACCAATAAACCTGGGACATTTTATTCAGATCCATAGCGTTTCTTTTTTGGCCGTTCATAATTCATTCAAAACGCACAGGGGACTGACAAGGAGATTTTTCTCTTGCATTTCTGGTCTTAATACAGATGCTGACTGATACCATGTGGCATTTGATGAACTTTTCCATATCATATTTTGATCACACACCAGATGCACTCAGATTTTAAAAGATCTAATGCAATTATGCTTGTCAGCTTTGCTGTTTTAGATCATTACCAAAAAGTTTTTGAGCGTACCTCCTGCCCACTAGAAGCAAAGGCCATCTGGTACATTTTCTAATCAAGATATCAAAGCGTGCAACAAAGACTGTTCTTAATCAGAATATGCTGCTCTTTCGAATCTTAATTCATTTTCTTGTCTTTCTGAATTTAGTTTGCGTTGTCACTGAAATTGATGTCAATCTGAACATAAAGCGAAAAAAAAAATCCTTATCGTCAATGGAGTTTAGCACAAGAGTAAACCAAGTCATTGAGTTTTCTGTTGCATTTGATTTATTTTAAGGAATAGAATCATTGTCTTAAATTGTCAATTTTTGAAAAAGATCTTTGTCAGTTTTTTATAATATGATCATTTTTATAATTTTTATTTTCCGACTTATTGTGATTTTCTTTTTCTGTATGTTTGTTCAGTCCCTTCATGCAAACACATCTGTGTTTTGGGCTTCAGTTTAGGAGTGAACGAGATGCTTTTCTCTCCGTTTCACGTAACTTCTTTCTTTTCGTGTCTGAGAGGGAATGCTGTTCTAGTGGTAGATTTCTATAAAATACATTTTGAAAATAAAATCTAAAAAAAGACAAAAACAAACAAATACTTTTTAATTTTACATGTGCCAACCTGTTCAAAAAAATTTACAAACAAAAAAGAGAGCGAGATATGTTGTAAAAGACGACTGGATTGATTTTCATGTAAACATTATTTCATGACCTTTAAAAAAAGATGGAGATTGATTATAGAAATCAGAGTTTGTAGTTCATACACAAGATAAGGTTACAAATAAACTATCATTGTCTTTTCTCTATTGTCTCCTTCGTTTTCTTTCACCAAGGTGTATTGTGTCAAAATTAGATTTAAGTTTATAACACTGTCCTGTATTTCATACTACACAGTTCAGCTTTGGAAAAAAAAAACTTATTTGTGTATATTTTAGTCCTTCAAAACCTCTCAAAACATCATCTTGCTGTGTTTCCATTGATAGGCAGTATTTAGTGTGTGACTGGCTCCACCAGTTTTTTTTATAGATTTTAGACAATAATACAAATGAGTGAATTTAGAAAAGACGCATGAAATGTTTCCTCCTCGCTGATCTAAAGCAGCTGGACGTAGTGCATGTTGCAGAATGAATACATTTCACTGGCTGCCTCATTGTGTTCGTCGATGAGCACAGCAGTGCTGTTTTCCACTGCTGTGCTCAGAAACAAATACCTGCAAGATGAAGCTCCACTCGTTTTATTGTGCCTTACTGTTTTAGTGAATAGAATTTCAATGTTTAAGAGGAGAGGAGGAACATCTGTTTGGATCGACGTATAAAGGAGATTTTAGGTGTTAACGTTATTTTTTTCCAGCAGATTTGGACTTTATTTTAGCAGTGTTTTATTAGAGTAGTTATCTAGAATTCATCGCTACAATAAAATAGCATTTAATCACTTTTGTATTTAATCATTCAGCAGAGGATTTTATTCAAAGAGACAAATAATGAAAACCAAGCAATTTGTCATATGGGAGTCAACAACATTAGCAATGTTGCAATAGCAAATGTTGGAAATAAACTAGAGTAGCACAAAGGCTTGAATTAAGTTGCAGAGTAGAAACAATATTTTTTTATATAATAGTAAATAAATATTTGGATATGGATTTGGGCCTGTATTTTTAACCCAGTGTTGCTTGTTTACTGCTTAACATTGTTCATTTCCTGATTAACTGTCTTGTGGCTGTCCGTTTAAGACTAATTATGGAGAAGAAGGCCAGTCTACAGAGGTCTGCTCTTGGAACGTTGACCCACAATGCAACAAAAAATTTTTTGGTATGCTGCCAACCCGTAGTAGCAAAATGTGTCTATTTCTACCATTATGAATTGTTAGCTTAGCCAACTGACCCTTCGCAGTGAGTTTGAATGATAGGCGAATCTGACCAATCATTATGCTGAATCCGCCATTTTTGTCCAAAAAACAAACCAGATTTATACACTTGTAAAGAGGAAGAGATGATCGGTTTATGTGATGCTTGAACTGAGGCGCTACAGATATCTGTCACAACACATAAAAGAGCCACAAAATTGTATTTACTGTTTTAATTTCTTTAAAAAAGACACAATTTGAAAGCTGATACTTTGTTTCATATCTACTCTGTAAAGAATGGCAGTGAATTTAACGATAAAAGACTGTAAAAATGATACAGTAAAAACCTGTTAAATGGTTGAAGGTAAGTTTCCCTAATATATACGGTTAAAAACTGTATTGGACATTACATGCAATTTTATAGTAGTATACCGTTTTTAGAAGTGGAAAAACAGCATATAATTTACAGTGAGTAACTGTAAATTGACATTCCCAGAATGAATTGCGTTACATTTCAAATTTGATGTTTTTTGTTGTTGTTGTTGTTAAAATAACTGTTTCTTCTGTTCTATGTTTCTTGTTTAGCATGTGACTTTCTCATCACCGCCTGCTTTTGGTGGTTATCAGTGTAATACAAAGTTACAAAACAGATTTTAGTACTTCAATATATTGGTATATTAACATTATATCAGTTTATGAAATTACGGTATTCAAATGTAAATTTAAGGTAAAACCGTAAAACTAAAATGTTGCTACCATATTTTTTTACGGTAAAATTCTGCCAACCACTGCTGCCGTTTTGTTTTTACAGTGTAAAGTAATCTGCTCTGTCTTGTCTGTAAGCGCGTTGCCAGTTTCCTCTTTGCTCTGCGATGTATATGATGAACATGATGTGTGGTGTGAGATCACGTGGCTTTAAAATTCCTGAATTTTAGTAAAGTAAGCAACAGTTTAGTTTGAATACCAATGTTCATGTTTAATTCTTGAATATTCTTCAAAATAACGTTGTTGTGTTCCACAGAAGGTCATACAGGTTTGGAACGTCGTGAGGGTGAGTACGTTTATCAGCTTTAAGATGTTTTGGACAGTTTCTTCCTTAATCATTATTCCCCATGTTGTTGTTCAGTTCAAATGTGTATTGACTCTAGCAAAGGACTGACACATCTGCGCATTCAATTCTTTGCATTGCATTAACAATGTGGAGCGGCAGCAGAGAGCAAAGACATCTTTAAGAAGACAACAGTCGCATTCACACAGAGCTGCACAATTCACTCGGCAGCAATTAACCGCACATTTTTGTTTTGATTAAAATTCGCTGTGCGCCCTTTGTAGTTCTTCATACTTTGCATGTTATTGTTTTCCGAACACTTCCCTCGAGTTTCTTTCTCTCTTGCTCAGTATTAGCCCTGTCTGTGAACTTCTGCACCGCATCTTCCCTTTCATCTCCCTATTGTGTCATGAACACGACTTTATGCTGAATAGCTGCATAAAAAAGAGGAAAACGGATGTCCCCCGATACCGCTCATGGAAAATGTCTGTTTGTATTTGCTAAAGGTGGTTTAAAAACACTCGAGGGAGCGAATGGCTTACTGTAGCTCTTGGAAAACCCGGTTCTGTGGACCATGGATATGTATGTGTGCCGATTAAAGAAGGACACATATGTCCAGGCAAAATGAGCAACATTTGGCCTCTACAGCCTATGACCAAATCACCAGCATGCCCTTGTCAGCCTGACAGAACTGCCCTAGATCTTTGACGGCTGGTCTAAAGGCTGGACTGGTCTGATTCGCTCCCATTGCCAGAAAAGGACTGCCCACAAAGAGTACTGGGCTTGTCCTTATTTATACTGGATTTAATTGATATATTAAATTTAAAATAGCATGTTTAATTTATCATAGTTATATCAATAAATACATTTTAATTGAAGATTAATATTTATCCATTAAATATAAAATTGATAATATAAATTTATATAAAATTAAATTATATTTAATATAACTATTTTAAATATTATATTAGCTATGTAAATTTATATCTGAAATGTGATACTTAACATTTCAAAACAATATTAATTATATTTAAATATCATATTAACAATATGTGTATATGAAGTGTTTATTATATTCATATTATTTGTATTAAATATTATTAATACATTACATTAATTATATATATATACATGTATATATATATATATATATATAACATATATATAAGCAAAATTATTAATGGTTACAATATTGTTTATTATTGTTATTATTAACTATATAAATATGCTATAAGTATAACATTTTTATTTACATTTAATATTAAGCAATTTAAATATAAAATATACATTAATATTATTTTACTAAACAAATTTTTAATAGTTTAATAATTCTAAATATTATTTTTATTATTAGTATTACTATTATTAAAGGGTTATGTTTATTATTACTGTTTATTATTACGGTCATTATACATTTTCTGCCTGCAAATACAGTGAACAATAGCGTATAGTAAATTATTCATACAGCAGGTCACAGTTTGTAGACAATTAAAAACATATAAGTATGTGCCGTGGGCCAGTCCATCTCTGCTCATTAGATAACCAACATAATCCTGTTTTCATATTTACATTAATGATTTGTGTTATAATTACATAAGCTTCCTCTCTCCTGGTCACATATGTTAATCACTGCTCTCGGTAATCAAATCTATTAATCAAGCGAGCAATTAACAGCAATGTGTTGCTCCCTAAGGTAAAACAAATGTCTCCCCACATTTATTTAACATGAATGCTTTTTGCTTTGTTTTTTGTTATTGCGGGGGTTTTCAAGCTTCTGGACATCCAATTAACTTCCAGCTAAATATTTGTAGATGGGAGAGGATCTGAAAGGCGTTTGCAGGAATTTTAGCAGGAATCCATTCTCCCTTCATTAAGGGACGGGTAATTAGTTTATTCCAGACTGAGCTTGAGATGTGAGAATAATTAGTTCCATCTAATCATGTGGAAAAAGTGCTGGAATGGATCCATGGCTCTGATCCGTCAGCAAACATTCGACAGACAAACAGTGATGAACGAGGGATGAATGTACGTAGTTGGTCGATTTAGAGCGTCGCTACTCCTCGCTCAACCGTGTGAGGAGTCTGTTATTGCCAACACAATACAGATATATATTATTCCTGTTCATATTCCATCAGACTTTCGCACAAACATGATATAACTTTTCAGTTTCCTTTAGATTACTTAAAACTTCATACACTCTAGTCTGATGTCACCAGAAATGTTTTCTGTAGTTTTATTTTGCTTTGTTTTATTTTTTATATACGTACCTTCGCGCTCGTGCTGACACGGCGAGTATAAACCAGGCTCTTCACCCGAACCGCTCGCATTGAATGCGCCTCTCTGTGATCAGTGCAATGACTCCTGCTACAATGTGCTGCGGCTCTTCAACGCTGTATGGAGCAGACGCTTTGGAGCAGGCTGCGTTGTTGAGCAGGGGCATTGATATTTCACGCACTTTAAGCTCTTTTATTTTCCAATCATAGTAGGATTAGTCCAACTAATTTGTAATGCATACCGAACCGAAAGCCTCGTACCGAATGGTTCAATACGAATACGCGTATCGTTACACCTCTGTCACGATCCGGTTCATGATCTTACGCCCACTCACCACCAGAGGTCACCCGCTCACCACATGAACTCTTGCACTAAACTCACTGCTGCACTCCACCTCAGACTACAATTCCCATCACCCATTGCACTGACTACACACAGCTGATTGCACTGAACACACTGCTGATTACCCTGAACACACACAGCTGATTGCACTGATCACACAGCTTACTTAAGCCATGGACTTCCTCTCTTTTATTGCCGAGTTTTGTTGAGCGTTTAGCATCCTCCAGATGTTAGCCACATACCAAGCCTTTCTGTATTTTGTTATAGTTTCTGTCTAGTCCTTCAATGTTGCCTTGTTGTCTGGTTCCTGACCTTCTGCTTGTTACCTGGATCATCTCTCTGCCTTGCCCTCTGGATATTGTTCGCCGATCGTAGACCACGGCCCTTTACTTGATTACTCTCCTGCCTTGCCCCCTATATACCTGTTTGCCATTTGCTCGACCCTGCCTGTGTTTTGACCATGTCTTCTAATAAAAGCCTGCATATGCACGCCTCTCGTCTACAACCTCTATATATATATTTATTTAGTCATTTAGCAGACACTTTTATCCAAAGCGACTTACAAATGAGGACATTATAGAAGCAATCAAAACCAACAAAAGAGCAACAACATGCAAGTGCTATTACAAGTCCTGGTTAGCCTTACGTAGGAAGTTTTTTTTTATATATATATATATATTTTTTTTTATATATATATATTTATATATATATGCATACATACAGCATCTCACAGAAGTGAGTACACCCCTCACATTTTTGTAAATATTTTATTATATATTTTCATGTGACAACACTGAAGAAATGACACTTTGCTACAATGTAAAGTAGTGAGTGTACAGCTTTTATAACAGTGTAAAGTTGCTGTCACCTCAAAATAACTCAACCCACAGCCATTAATGTCTAAACCGCTGGCCAAAAACGTGAGTACACCCCTAAGTGAAAATTTCGAAATTGGGCCCAAATTGTCAATATTTTGTGTGGCCACCACTCTTTTCCAGCACTGCCTTAACCCTCTTGGGCATGGAGTTCACCAGAGCTTCACTTGTTGTATAAGCTTTTAAAATGAAAACAAAAAGAAAAGCAAAACTAAACTGGCTGTCGGTGACCATGCTTGCATTTTTTACACAAGAATATCAACATCTTCACCTCTGGTTTTGAGAAACTGACTTTTACAAAACTTTTTGAAAACCAACTCCTACGTCCGCTATCATTTCCTCAATATGGCATCATTTTTGCCGCACGCTGCTCAGTTTCTATTCAGCACGCGCACGCTGTTCAGCATGCAGCCTCTTCTATTCAGCACGCGCACACACATCTCTCTCTCTCTCTCTCTCTCTCTCTCTAGCTCATTAGCTGCGAGCTCTCTCTCCGCCTTGCCGTTTCTATTCAGCACGCATCTCTCTCTCTCTCTCTCTCTCTCTCTCTCTCGTCTGCTCCTCTGCTCATCTCTCTCATGTCTGCATCTGCAGTTTCTGTTCAGCGCGCGGCAGAGAAGAGCAGAGCTTAATTCAGTTAAACACAGATATTGTTGCTTGTTTCTCTAATTTTACATGCAAGTATAGCCAAAATTACAGCACAGCTATTGTCATTATCTTATGGGTGTTTTATTTAATCAGACAATGGCTCAATTATAAGGATTTGTGCAGATTAACATCTTGTAAAGGAGAGCTAGTTATGTAGTCTTAATGGGTCACGTTTCAATCACTTTCTCATATTCAGAAACAGTAAAATATATCAATGAAAACTGTTTTATTGAGAATTTAGCTGCATCAAAATACAGTATGTGGGCACAGAGAGGCAAACAGATGTAATAATAAACTATATGTTCAGAAGAAGAGCTGCCCTGTCCTGCAAAAATGTAAACAGGTTTGTGAAAGTAAATTGCTCAGTGCAAAGAAAGAGAAGTCATGGGAACCTTGTATTTCTTTTTTCATGTGTCTAATAGACATGAACAAGTTCTTTGAAAAACATCTATTACCTTTGAAACATGTCTAGTCTTCATGCTGTTGACTATGGTTTCAATAATAATAAACATACATTTGCATAAAGCATCCATAATTGTCCATACCCATGTTGATTAGAGTATTAAAAACTTGAAAAGTATTAATTTAAGGTACATTTAGAACAAATAAAAATATGTGATTAATCGCGATTAATCGCGAGTTAACCCATGACAATCATGCAATTAATCGTGATTAAATATTTTAATCGATTGACAGCCCTACATAATATATGTGTGTGTGCTGTGTATATTTATTATGTATATATAAATACACACACATATATTTAAGAAAATATGTTATGTTTATACATTAAATATATGTATATATGATATAATTTATATTAATATATATATATATATATATATATATATATATGTAATTATATACATATATATGTAATTATATACATGTAAATATTCTAATTTATAAATATAAAATTGAAATAAACATATAAACATATGCATGTATATAGTTAGTAACACTTTTAAACAATTTATCATAGCATACAAATAATGGATGTGATAGTAACTGTTTTAAAACAAAGTTTACTCACAAACAAATATGAATCATGCATTTGATGAGTGGGGAAAAAAAGCTTTTCTGTTTTCCAGAGCACAAATATTGGTCCTCCAACTGCAAGTGCATCACGAGCAAGACATGTTTTTTTTTATTAATTCCTTCATTCTTAACCATTTTATTGCCATCCTTTATATGCATTGCACGCTTACAAACTGCTTTGTAACCCAGAGGCAACGAGCAACATAGGGTTAACTCTGAACAACGAATGCCATCTTGGACAGACCTCTTTAACGACACACCAGCAGGATGTCTGCATTTTTATGGCTCCTTTGAAGCTCTCCAGGCAACTTAGTGTAAACTTATGAATCCAGTTAATAATACTTAGTAATTAGGCGACTGGGAAATACAAAACGCTTTTCATTTTATGAGGCAAAACCAGAGCTTTGAGCATGTTTAATGACTTCCAGAGTAAATAGTCTATTTTCTCCCTACACTGTGACAAATTTCGCAAAGCGTTCACTTTGGGAATGTCACATGGTTGTACATTTTTGGTTCCACTTCATATCCTGCTTCATTGTAGTCCGCTACTTGTATTAATGGCAGTAACAGAAGCAATCTGTGAGCACAGATGTGTGAATGTTTGGGGAAACTGTGCCAAGAATTGAAGAGTGAGAGAGGCAGGTATGAGTATTGCAAAGATATATGAGATTTGTATTTTTTTTTTTACAAATTTATGGATACATCTGTGAAATATAACTCCACTGTACACTCGAGTGAATTCGACATGCCGTATTTAAGCTGTGATTGTAAAACAACAATATCCAGAATCACGTTCTGAAGGGATGCTTGGTTTTAGATTAACAATTTCCTGCGACACAGACACACGCATGTTTGTTTAATCCGGTTTATGTGCTGCTCGATTCCATCCTGGAGCTGAGCAGATCAAGAGGAAATTCGAGGGCGCGAGAGAGCTTCCACAAACCATCTGCGGCCATCTGCTCTCTGGTGAAACCTGACATAGCAACAGACCTCTAGTGGAGTGCAAATGTCAGTTACATTTGCCAGCGTGCCTATGATCTGAATTTCAGCGAGTATATGCTGTAATTAAATTAGAGGAGGAACTTCTGTGCATGGCTCTGAGGAACGTCTTGGACTTTTTGTGACTTCTGGGGCCCGAAGACAAATGATCCCGGAGACATGATTTGAAAAAAAAAAAAAAAAAACATTTGTCACTTTAATTTACAAGATGGAATAATCAAATAATGGTAAACTAGGCTTTGTTTGAGATCTAAAGACATTTAGAGAAAGATATTCACATGCAGAGCTAGCGGCCATTTACAAAATAGATTAATATAATGTTGTCACATCAAAAACGATTATTATTTTGAATGTGTAGAGCAAGTATAATTTTACATCCACAAACTGATGCATACTAGTTTATGATATATATAGTTGTAATTTAAAACTAATCAAAAAATAAAATAAAAATGCAATGCAATAATCAGTAGCACGTTTTTCTTTACATTTAGTTATTTGTCAAAATGTCACAGAATGTTTTAACAAATTATGTACCATATCAGCATATATAGACTAAATAAAAAACATAGATTGATCATCGCAATGCAATCATCAGTAACACGTTCATTCATTCATTCATTCATTCATTCATTCATTCATTCATTCATTCATTCATTCATTCATTCATTCATTCATTCATTCATTCATTCATTCATTCATTCATTCATTCATTCATTCATTCATTTCATCATCCTCTGCCACAGTATATTTTAGCAAATAATGTATTTATAATCACCACATAAATTAAATAAAAAAGATTGATCATTGCAATGCAGTCTTCAGTAACACTTTATGTATTTATTTAATTAATTCACTCTTTCATCGTTTATTTGTGCAAATGTTCCTTATTTGACACAATATATTTTGTAAAAAATTATGCATGAATCACCACATCTAAATTAAATATAACATTATTAATACAAATGCATACTAGTTTATGAGGTTGTAAAAGTTAGAACTACTCAAAAAAAAAGTTTTTCTTTAAAATAAATGGAAAATAAAAAATACATATTTAGTTATTTTATGTAGTTATTTGTTTGTCTGTTTGTTCATGCATTTTTCTAATACAGTATGAAAACAATCTACAGTATGTAGCAAATATGAATTATGTAATATCACCATACATACATTTAATTTAAAAACATGGATTGATCATTGCAATGCAGTCATAACACTTCATTCATCTATCCATCCATTCATTCTTTATGCAATTTAAAATTTAAAATGCAATTTAAAAAATGCAAGTGCAAAATTTGTTTGATTGTCTGTCTGTCCATGCACTTTTCTTATATGACAACAATCTACAATAGCACACATTAATTATGTATTAATCAGAATTTATAAATTAAATGTAATATAGTAATGTAGTATAATAATGTAGTATACCTTAACATAATTTGATTAATTAGCATGAAATGTAACTAATTTAAAAATAATAATAATAATATATCATTATTATTGCTGCTTATCATGATTGCTGCTAAATATATTTTTGGTATTTTGTCCAAGATAACTTCTTGTTTTCAATAGAAGATGACATGGATTTGGAATGAGTAAATAATGGAATAATGCACAGTTTTAGGTGGACTATCCCTTTAAGCCTCTTTTGTCTCCTCTCAAGGTGAGTGTTTGAGTTTCCATCTGTGTGTCTGGGGGGTGTGCTGGGGCCTCTTGTCGGGGGTCCCGCTGTTAGCAACACAAGAGCATTTAGTCATCGTAGACAGGCAGACAGCTGTGGTTGGGCACAAGGACCCTGTTGCTAGATTAATATCCCTTGCAAGATCGAGCTGCAGGCCCGGAGATGCCGGAAAGAAGAGCTGACTCGACTACATCAAGCCTAGAGCTGGATTTAGGGCCATTTTATTGATATATCACAAAAGTTTAAACTGCAATGAATTTTAAAAGACTGTACGTATAGATTTCTGCAGGCCCATATCAGCCACTTTCAGCAGATAACTGTTGTGTTGCAGTATTTTTTGCCTTATCTATGCTTTGTGTAAATCGTGTGACAGCTTTAGCTTTGCACATGATTAGGATGTCAAGAGAGGCAGCACTTCCCCTGATCCTTTTTACTGAACGACTGGAAAACTGGAGATTATTGAGACGTGAGGGTTTGTGAATTAAAGAATATCTCGATTTATGTAATGCTTCAATTTAAAAGGAATAGTTTAAAATTGGCAATGCAAGATGTAGATGAGTTTGTTTCTTCATTGGAACAGAATTGGAGAAATTTAGCATCACTTGCTCGCCAGGGTATCCTCTGCAGTAAATGGGTGCCGTCAGAATGAAAGTCCAAACAGTTGACAAAAACATCACAATAATCATAGAGACCTATATTTCCATGATGCAGAAAATGTGGATTGAATCGCGGAATCCAGTCATAAATATGGATTTTACTGTATAGTGCAAAATGTCAGGAAGTTTGCCAAATTTTGGATGAAAATATCAAAAGTAGGTCAGTACACTTAAATGAAAACAAAATACAATATGAATCCTGCAAGTTCTGCGTTATTTTAGTTCTGCAGAATTTACCAGAAAAATTTAAATACACAACACAGTATTTCTGAAAAATTAAATAATAATATTTTTATATAAAATCAATTAAATTTAAATGCTTTTGTTTATTAATATTTAATGAGACCATTAAAAGGAAATCCAGAAAATTTATGGAAAACAGAATTTAGTCAAAATAAAACTGAAAAATGTCATAGGGCCTTAAAAATGTAATATATTTTTTTTTTAATACATTTCTGTTTAATATTGTAAGTTGCATGATTTCAAATAATTAGACATGCTTTTTGATGAATACAATTTAATTTAAACAATAAAACAGAGTCTAGAAAAATTTAAAAAAAAAAAAAATGGAATTTGGAAAATAAATAAATCAGATTTCATAGGGGCATATACAATAATCCACATGACTCCAGTCTGCCAATTAATGAATTGTGAAGCAAAAAGCTGTGTTTTTTAAGAAACAAATCCATCATTACGATGGTTTTAATTTCAAACTGTTGCCTCCTGCTAAAAAGTCCTCTCTCCATAATATTGATTTATCCAGTGAAAATGATATCTCATCTGAATCAGGAGAGAAATGGTTCAAGCACCGTTTTCAGATCAAGCACTGTTTACATGCTTAAATACAAACTGTTCGGGAGTTGTATGGATTACTTATGAATTATTGTGATGTATTTTATCACCTGTTTGGACTCCCATTCTAACGGCACCCATTCACTGCAGAGGATCCATTGGTGAGCAAGTGATGTAATGCTACATATCTCCAAATCTGTTCCAATGAAGACACAAACGCAACATCGTATTGGATGGTCAGAGGGGGAGTACATTTGAATTTGAATTTGTAAAGTAAACTTTCATTTTTGGATGAACTGTCCATTTAAGTGTATTTTTACTACTTTAAATCTTTAAAGAAAAAGATCAGATGTGTCACAATAGCACAATCACCAAAACAGTACTCTTTAAATCCCTATTTACCTTTTCTCTCTCTACTTCAACCTCCTTACAGCACTTGTTTTGAGCCTCATGGGGGAAGCAGAGTAATTGTTTTACTAACAGTCATTCCAGAGTTCAGTGTAGAGACAGTTCAGGTCACGTTCATGAATGTGGACCCTCTTTAAAAACAGCAGTTTTTACACCCATATCCTATTAAATATTATAGTTTTACCCTTATTCATAGTTTTTCATCTGCTTATATTTTCATTTTCTGCAAGGTTTGTATTCACACTTAACCCACTTTAAAAAACATGATCTATTGGACCAAGTTCTTGCAGTAGCATTGTCTTACATGACTGATTCTGTAGACGTTGCCAAGAACACACTCCTTTATCTCAGCTCATGTTGGCCTTATGTTTACCCTGCCAATCAATCTGATAATTCTTTTGTTAGGAAAATTGCATTTCCCCTAATTTAATTGCATTCAATTTCATCAAGCGTTTCTAGGCCAAAGGTATACATTCCACTTATTTAAATCAATGATATAAGCGGAAAGGTTAGAGCTAAAGAGGAAATAGTAAAAACACTCAAAGCCACTACATGATGAATAATCAAAAAGGCGACTCGAATGGAATAAAGGACTTGTATTTCAAAACATGAAGGTTTATAGGTCTTTTTCAGGCAGAAATGGCTTTGGAGTAAACAAACTTGTTGTGTCCTTCATTATTGGATATATGTGGTATAATATTCTATCTTTCAGCCATAAAGAATAAACAAACTACTTGAGTTGTCAATTATCAAACGATGATGACCAGTGCATAATGTAGGCCCTTTTTCCATACAAAACTATTGTAGGAATTTATACAAGGCTACATGAACCACTTTTAACATAAACTTAAAATGATGAGCTACACATGTAAATTGTGTAAAGATGATAAATCATTTTCAAATAATAAATTAAGCTTTACGTTTTTTTATATAAACATATGTAAATCATTGGTTTTCTTTTCTTTAAGTGTTTAAGTTGGAGACTTCCTGCCCTTGACCTCTAAGGTCTTCATGTTATTTCACTTCCACCGGATAATTAAGCTTAATCAATATCAGCAGAGGGAAAAACAGGAAGTGTGCCATTATATTAAACACCATCAGCGAGATGGAGAACGTCATGACGCTTAATAATCTCTGCCTGCATTTGTTTCAGATAACGCCACATGTATTGATCTGTGTCTGGTGTCCACTGCAAAACCAAGAATCAAAATCAATGCAAAACAAGCTTGCACGGTGGGGAATGATAAATGGAGAAGTCTTTGAAAGCATCATAAAGAACACATGAACCATCAAAAAAATAAACAACTAAATATCGCCACCTTGCCTCGGCAGCTGATGAGATCTTTGAGCAATTAAATTCAATCAATAACTCCATTGGGCAAACAGGAAGTGAGCTATCTTTTGAACATCATCACTGAACATCTGAAAAAAGGGATCATGACTCTAATAATTATTTCAAGATTAATTTGACCTCATCCAACACCATGTTTATTGATTTGTTAACATAACATTTTGTACAGTCATGCAAACACCAATTACTTTGCTTACATGATACATAACTTTCATAAATATCAATAGTCTCATTTGATCAATTCTCTTCTAAAATAATTAGCTGAGACTTCAGAGCTCCAGACTGAAAAACATGTCCACCAATGCGATCAATGACAGCAATTTAAGGTCGAATTGCTATTGGCAGCAGTTGCGAAAACTCTGTTTGCATCAATAATATGCGGTTTCTTCAGATATTTTGTTCATCTCGCGTGTGCCAGTGTCCCAAACAGCGTGGGGTGGGGTTGTTCGCAAACAAATGACTCCAATGAACTGTTTATTTTTTTTAGAGTCAATCAAATGATTCACTAAACTCGCTCGCAAGTTAGGACTGAATATCTGAATGATATTCAATGATTCAAACTCGTTACTGAGTTGACAAATGTCTCCCTCCCAGGACTGCAAATCGTTTTTACAAGTAAGTTCGACAATTAATTGTCCATTCACAATTGGATGTTCACAACATAGTGTTGTTGTCTGGTTTGTGAACAAATTATTCGTATGAACTGTGTTTTTTATTTAGCCAATACAAATGATTCACTAAACTCAAACTCACCTTGTAGGTTAGCGGTTTGTTATAATGAGAGTCCCAAATGAAGCACTATACACGATGCACTTATACACTATGTACTTATGAACTATGTACTCAACCGTGTATGAATTTTATAAGGTTATTTTGACAATAATATCTGAGTCTGATAGCCCGCCCCTTTGCGACTTAATTAAAGCTGTGACAGTTGAGTGCATGAAGTGTACAACATTCCACACACCATTTTTAGGTTATTTAAGTGCATCATCATGGTATTTAAAGTGCACTTTTTCTTTTTGGAATTTCCAGTGTGAACGCACTACTCGCACTATTTATACTACAAAATGTCAAAAAATAATGCATAAGTACGCGATTTGGGACGCACCTATTCATTCAGAATTGTTAATGAGATTTTAATTGACTGTAACATGTCTAGTCTGTGTCTATTGTGTTGTTAAGTTCTGCCTGCCTGTGACCTAGTTTTCCTGAGTTGCCCATATTAGTTAATTTGTTTCCACCTGTGTTTAATATTTATCTTGTTTGTCCTTTAAGCCCTGTGTTCTCCTCAGTTCCTTTTTCTTGTATTACATATGTTTCATGTTGGTTGTGCTGCGTTTTCTGAGTTTCTCCTTTGGATTTATTAAAAGCCTGTTATTTGAAGCTCTCTGTTGTTGCGTGGTCCTCACAGCACCAACACCGTTACAAAATACAGAACCTAAAGTAGATTTGTGCCGTTTTCTGTTTTATTTATTTTTCTCCCTACTACCGGATGGATCTGCCACCAGTCCAACTCCTGTGCCTGGAGCAGGGATCTCGCTCCCTTGAGGACCACACGGAGACTTTATTGAACTGGCTAATCTCACCACCTTCCCGGACCACTTGCTGTATATTTTCTATCATGCCAGCCTAAGCGAGCGGTTCCGTGCTAGCCTGCCTGTGGATGGTCCTCGAGGGAATTTCGCTGCCTTCATGGAGTGGGTGCTGGAGAATAATGGACTGTATTTCTCTGTCTGCCCTGTCTGATGAGGATATCTCCAGCCCCATTCCTGAACCAGAGACCAGCCAGCCATCATCCAGTGGCACGGAGCAATTGCCTGACTCTGCAGATGGAGAGCCTGAGCCCACTGCGACACGAGAGCAAGCGTGCAAAACTGCGACTGAGCCTATTATTGCCCTGGAGCCTGAGCCTCAAGACCCGTCTGACCAGGTTAGTGAGCCAGCCGGCAACATCGTCCGTCCCAGAGGGAATATTGGTGGAGATCGAGGGCTTGGAGGGAAGCCCCGCCCATACTCCCGTCACTGAGGGTGAGCTGCAGCTGGTTACTGGACTATATTATGAGAAACTAATCGCCAATTTTTAAAGAGGATTTAATAGACTGGTTTGGGAAGGTAATAACCAGCTCTCCTGTGTCTCCTGTGTCTCCTGATTCTCCGCTGGTTCCGTCCAGCTCTCCTGTATCTCCTAAGCTCCGACCCAGCCTCCCTCTCCCACCTCCTCTAAAACCAGCCAGTTCCTCAGCCCTATCTCTGCTGGTGCCTGTCAGTCCCTCAACTCACCCTCAGTCAGCACAACCTGGGCGCTCTGATCCGCCTCGGGACTTGCAGTCTCCAGCTCCACCAAGGTGTGAGGATCTCCAGTCTCCACCTCCAGTCTCCGAGTCCTGGACTCCACCTCGGTCCTTCGACACATTGGCTCCGCCTTTGCTCCTAGCTCTCTCGTCATCCCACTGGCTCCACCGGGCTCCCTCGTCCCTCCGGCTCCACCTTGGTCAGTCGTTGACCATCTGCCATCTCGGGTCTCCACTCCTCCGGCTTCGCCATGTCCCTCCATCCCTCTGGCTCTGTCAGGCTCCTCCTTCCCTCCGGCTCTGCCTTTATCCTCAGTCACTCCGGCTCTGCTGCGGTCTTCCGGATCCCTGCCTCCGCCTCGGTCGCCTGAGCCTTAAGCTCCACTTTGGCCCTCCGGACCTCGGGTGTCACCCTGGCTCTCCTTCTGCTCGGCTACACCTGTCTCTCCACCTCCAGTGGCTCTGTCTCCATTGCTCATCCCCAGGGTATTATCTGCCAATCGTCCACCCTGCCTCCTTCCTCCCTCAATCAACTCCACCGTGGGGCCTCATCCTGGCTGGTCTCTGGATCTCCACCTGGCTCCTCCTGCTCCTGGCTACTCCCTCCGTCTACTCCACCATGGTTTCTCCCACTATCACCTTCTCCCAGTCTCTGCCTTTCGCCTGCTCCACGCCCTCCTCCAGAGCCCCCACTCTCCCTCTTCAGCTGGACCTCTTTGGAACGAGGACTGTTTTTTTCAGTTCTGCCTGCCTGTGATCTAGTTTTCCTGAGTTGCCCTGATTAGTTCATATGTTTAATAATTATCTTGTTTATCTCTGTTCATTTAAGCCCTGTGTTCTCCTCAGTTTATTTGTCCTGTATTACATATGTTTCATGTTGGTTGTGCTGTGTTTTCTGAGTTTCTCCTGTGGATTTATTAAAAGACTCTTATTTGAAGTTATCTGTCGTTGTGTGCTCCTTACAGCACCTACACCGCTACATTGACACTTTTTTTAATTTTAACGAATTAAAGATAAATGTTCACAACGTAGTTTTGTTGTCTTGTGTGCACTAGTGTTCCAAACACAGTGAGATTATTAACAATTTTAATTGTTTTATTATTTAGTCAAAATGATTCACTAAATTTGAATGTGCTTGTAGGTTAGCGGTTTGTTTGAATGAGAGTCATTCAGACTCGTTACTGAGTAAGCAAAGGTCACTCTTTTGTCCAAAATGTACTGTAAATAATTATTTATAATAATAAAAATAACAGTTTAGCACTGTCCAATTGTAACCAGTGTTGGGTGTAACATGTTACTAAGTAACGCATTACTGTAATTAAATTACTTATCCACTGAAAAAGTAAAGTAAGGGGTTACTGTTCATTTTTAAGTAATTTAATTATAGTTACTTATAAAGTAATTGCATTACATACAGTAAATAATTTCAACAGTTCTAAAATCAATATTAACCCTTAACCCTCCACGCACCGGCTCGTTCACTTTCAGATTTCCCTGATTCACAGAGAAACCTTAAATACTCAGATACATAAGACTAAAATCAATAGAATCTAAAAAGCTTGACGTGTCTACTTTTAAATGAACGAATTCAAATTGAAAACTAACGTTATCTGATTATGTAATCCGTATGAAACTAAAGTGAAGTGCAGTCTTTCCTGTTGCTATCTGAATGCTTTAAGTGTCTTCTTTTAAATGAACGAATTCAAATAAAAATACAAATATTTCTGATTAAGTAATCCCTATAAAAAGTAAAGCAAGACCAGTCTTTCCCATATCTGAAAGCCTGAAGTTTCTACTTTTAAATGAACGAATCCAAATCGAAAACTAATTTTATCTGATTATGCAATTCGTATGAAACTGAGGTACAGTCTTTCCCGTATCTGAGCTCATTATATGCAGTCACCTGCGCAAACGCCCTCAACTAGATACAAAAAAATATATATATACCAAAACATTTATCAAGATTCATCTAATTTTCATCATTTTTGAAAGAAGACCTACTTTGAGGAATTTACCTCATAAGAGCAGTGCGATCTGACATTGCTTTATTCAGCAGAGATAATTTGTGTCATTTATTCTTACCTACATTAGTTAACGTGTTATTTTTACATAAACCTGTACGGATTTTGCTAGTTGGGCTTTTCCTGAACATATTGTCAAACTAAAATGTATTGTTTAACTTTGCTTTTTTTTGTTATTTCAGATATGTTGCAGAGTATTTCTATTTGTTAACCAAAGAAGGTTACATTTTTATAAACATTTTTAAGTATTACAGTTATTTTAAAGCTAAAAGGCTAAACTAATATATTTGACTTTAAATAAGGTTTATATGTATTTTAAGATGTAGCCTAATTAGCGATTTGAATAATTAAGATACTTGTTGAGTAACTAAGTTACTAAAGTAATTAAAGGCTATTCAAGTAATTTAAATACAATATTGATGATGCAATTAGTAACTGTAATTAATTACTTTTTTAAAGTAACTTACCAAACACTGGTTGTAACATTGGATTGATTTATAGGATTTTTTTAATTTTAGGAGCCAATGGTTACTTAGTACTGTAGCCTTTTTTTTCTGTAGGTCGGTGCTTGATTTTGCTCACTTAGTGTTGAGATTTGAACAAGCCCTTAACCCCAAGTATTAAACATTGGCATGTAACTCATCCCACACAACGTTCATGCTAAAGACATGATGGTGTCTAAAGAGATGTGCTGTTACTTCAATAATTTTTTGCCTGGCGGATGATAAAATTAGAGAAATATGCCCCACTGACTTACAGTGAATGAAGAACTTAAGTCAAAATATCAAAGCTTCTTGGGGGTGGACTCTTTTGACTTGGGCCAGCATGCAACCATCCAGAACACCTTAGCAACCGCATGACAGTGCTCCGGCAACCGCCCACAGCAGCCTAGCAGCGTGCCAGAACCACACACTTTTTCTTCTGTAAAACGTTGTTAGTTGTTTTGGAATGTAAGCACCTCTTTCTATAATACATAATGCATTATACTGCATACATAATACATCATACAATACATAATTGACATCTTGCTTTTATAATGCATACGTACACAGAGATATTTTAAAACATGTTATTTAGTTCAATCAATTTATTAATCTAATGTAATACATCTGAAATCATTTTGGTCAATTTAATGCATCATTGATAAAAAAAAAAAAAAACCTTACTGACTCCACACATTTATATAGTAGTATTAAAATATCTACTATGTACTATATATATACAATTTATAAATATAAAAATATTTTTTTTTATATATTCACAAATAAAATAGATATAAATAGATTACAAAAATACATTAAATTTCATGCATACAACCCTTTCAGAACAGACCTAATGGATTCATTTATGCTGAATAAAAGTATTAATAAAACAATTCTTATTAAATTGTTCAGTCAGACTCTCATCCTTACATTTCAACCTAAATCATGTACTGTATCATGTTGCCATTTCTTATAAAATTATCATACAAAGCCAGTTTTTATTCACATGTGATGCTAGGTAAATGAACTGACTCATGGTTAATGTATGGTAGTGAAGTTTTTGGAGCAAAACATAAGATATAGAAAGTAACCTATGATCGTTTCTATTTTCAAGACTGGCATTCAGAAATGTTTATGAGGTAATCAACTTTTTCATCTCAATGAAATGATAATAGTTCATGAACCATCTAAGGTTTTCAAAGGGAACAGCTAAATGTCAGTGTCCACTTGATATTATATCCACACTATAACACTATCAGTTCCACCAGGGTCGAGAAATCCTATCAGAAAAGCCATCTCCACAGAGCAGAGCCCCCCCTTTTCTCACAGCGGCTTGTGAAAAACACTCAGCTGGTATTGGATTAAGGAAAGCAGCCAAAACGTCAATGAACAAACCCCAGCACCTCTTGAAAGGATTACATCTATTGACATTTTGACATTTGTATACACAAATTATATCCACGTTTTGGAGAATTGAGATGTCTGTCTGGCTGCCAAAAAGAGTGGAGAGGGAGGGCCGGTTTGAGTCTTGACTGACAGCAGACAAGTTTCCCCCAGTGACATGAAAGATTGGCAATTGAACTCAAAGTCAAGTCAAAATGATGTGTGAATTTGTCTCTTTCACAAGTTTAATCTCACAACAGACCACAATAAATAAACAAATAAATAAACAAATAGAACATATAAAATAAATAACAAAACTAGATACATAAAAAGAACAAATTAAACAAACAAAGAAATATGAAAAATAACTATTTAAATATACTATAATGGATCAGGGATGAAATATGTATTTGTTTATTTATTTTATTTACTCATTATGTTTAAATAAATAAATGTATTTAATTGCCTATTCCTGTATGTATGCGTGTGTGTGTGTGTGTGTGTGTGTGTGTGTGTTTATTTATTTATTCTTGTAGTTATTTAAGAAAAAAAACTATATATATGTGACCCTGAACCACAAAACCAGTCTTAAGTCGCGGGGGTTGTAGCAAAAGCCAAAAATACATTGTATATGTCAAAATTATATTTTTTTCTTTTATGCCAAAAATCATTAGGATATTAAGTAAAGATCATGTTCCATGAAGATATTTTGTAAATTTCATACCATAAATATATCAAAACTTAATTTTTGAGTAGTAATAATATGCATTGCCAAGTGTCAGACCTGTGTCCCCATGTCTTGTGTCTCCCTTCCTCTTGTGCCCATATATGGCCCTTCCTGTTTCCTGTTCATTATTAGTTCAGTTAGTCCAGCCGTGTGTCTTGATTATGTTCCAGGTGTGTCTAGTTAGTCCTGTCTATTTATAGTGTGTTCTGCGCCATGTTTGCTGTCAGTTGTTAAACGTCATATCCACGTGCTATTTGTGTGTTCTCAGTGCTTTGGAAGAATAAAGACTGTTATTTGTGGAAGATCTTCTACGTGCTCCTTGTTTCTCGCTCCTCACAGTAGCATAGGTGACACTAAGAACTTCATTTGGACAACGTTAAAGCCGATTTGCTCAATATTTAGATTTTTTTTGCACCCTCAGATTCCAGATTTTCAAATAGTTGTATCTCGGCTAAATATTAATATCCCAACAAACCATGCATCAATGGGAAGCTTATTTGTTCAGCTTTCAGATGTTTAAATCTCAATTTAAAAAAACACAACCTGTTAAGACTGTTTTGTGGTCCAAGGTCACATTAATGAATACATTACATGAAATCAGGAATTAAATACGTGTTTATTTGTTTATTTTTTATTTTTTTGTGTTTTCATAAATAAACAAACAAAATATATACATATATTTTCCATGCCTAATCCCATATCATATATCCATCATTATTATTGTATAAAGTCTGCTGTTTGTGTACTTTGATCATTTCCCATGATGCCTTGTTTTCTATTTGCTTCTCTTTTCTAGATTTTTTTTGGTCTGGGCCACAGCTGTCTCCACAGCTGAAAAGACGGTCCCCAGCTGCAAAAACTGTTACGATTCCATGTGGTGCAATATGTTTGATTCATCCCAAGAAAACAAGCACATTATTTACTAATTCATTGTCCAGTTCAGCATATTTATAGGTGAGATGCCATATGTGAAATTTTGGAGGCGAGCAAGCAGAACTTTGCCATGTAGCTTCCCTCTTTGTTTTCCCCAAAGGATTTGCATTATTTATTCATACATCTCAAAACTCTAGGCCAGGGGTCATATCATAACCTTTTCCATATGTGCACTGCTGACGATGACACATAAAGTAAAAGGAAGCAACAACAGCCTTATGTGACATGCTCTTGAATATTTAAGCAACATTAAAAAAATAACCTCTGTTATATGATTGATATGTATGCATATGCTGTGTTATGAAAAGTTATTCGTTCTACTTCCATTTCTAACTGCATACTCCAGACACCATTGTGCCTGTAAACATTTCACACGACTGTGCACACAAGATAAACAGCATCTGCAAAGTAAACAGATATAGAGGTAGATATATGTTGTTAGTCTCTTGAGAGATGAATACATGTGACAGAAGACACCAGACATATATTTGAAAATCATTGCTCAGTGCAGTCAAGTTAACTCAACATGGAGATGGGGGCTAGTTGTCACAAGGGCTGTATTTGATGACCTGCATGTTTTGAGTCAATAATCCAGTTACACACGCACACACACACACGCACACATGTTGTTTTTAGGTTTACGGGGACTCTCCATAGGCGTAATGGTTTCTATACTGTACAAACTGTATGTGCTATTGTCCTACAACTACCCTACACCTAAACTTGGCCCTCACCTGAGACTGTTCATTTCTACTTCCCCCCCAAAAAAACTCACTCTGTATGATTTATAAGCGTTTTGAATTATGGGGACACTGAAATGTCCTCATAAATCACCTTCTCCTTGTAATACCTGTGTCATACCCATGTCATTATACAAATTTGTGTTCTCATAAATCACATAAACATGCACACACACACACAGCTGGGTAGATTGAAATTGTAATTGTATTAATTCTATCCATCCATCCATCCATCTCAAATCAGTGTCAGTATGGGATTCCCAAAGTGACAACATGCCCCGTTATATTCAAAAGGACAACATTTGCTCAGTAATCTTGTATCTACATTATATTTTTGAAAGAGCACTTTGAGACTGTTTGGAGAAATGCCAGACAGGGTAAGTTTACTTTTCTTTAGACAAAATAACATAAATAGTGTGTGCATGGCAATTATAAAAAGACGTCAGCACAGAATAAAAACTCTTACTTCAGCATTTCAGTCTTCAATTCATTCCTCCTAGTTTCTTATTTAAAATGAAGCCAAGTTTCAGCAAGTATATGCTAAATTATATTTTTAAATGTAAACAAATATCACACTCTAATGAACTATATTCCTCAGTATATTTTTTTCCTAATAATTATTAATAATTAAACTGTTGTCTTAGCGTCAAGCCTAACCATGCTAAAATCACTGTAACACGTTGACTCTCGTTTTTGTATTGCTAGGGATCTTATATTCTGTTTAATCAAACAAAAATTCAATTCAAGATTATTTGTATAGCGCTTTTTACGATACAATCGTTGCAAAGCAGCTTTACAGGAGATTAAGTTTCTGCAATAGATTTATATATTGCAGAAACTTAATGTATTTAACTTATGGCAAAATTCGGTTGATTCTGTATATTGTCTGAGGGTTGGCTTCCTCTCCGAGGGGTTGGCATCATCTCTTCTCAGGTGTTTGGTCATCTCAGATCATTTAAAATAAAAACACTTTCAAAAAGTCTTCCAACATGCTGTGCATCTCTGGGAGGGTTCTTTTGAAAACCGACGGATCAGACAAAGACTTTAAAAACAAGAAACAGCTTGGATTCAGCTTGTATGAATATGTTACTAAAAGAACAAAAAGAAAAGTCAAGATTTAAACAGCTTAACATAATTCAATCCCAATTTCTTTGCTATTCCCCAGCCTGCAACAATTATGCAAATTAAGTTTTCACTGTTGTAAAGAAACAAGCAAACTGAAAAGAAAATTATGCAATCTTTTCCTTATTCCATTTTTGCCTATTACACCAATCAGGATGAACTTCACACCGACTCCAAGAGCCACGCGAGATAGAAGATGACTAACTGCACTTCATTACATTACATGACTCTGAGCGGGGCATTTATTGCCTTCGTGGCGACAGAATTCACTGGCCAACATGCATCGACTGCATTTACCAGATGGCACGGAATTCACTCCGAGGGGGCCATAAAAGTCAATATATTTCAGAGGGAATATCAAAGCTTGTCTGATCTATTCTTCGTCGTAAAGCATTGAATCAGCACCTTCCCCTGTGCTTATTATGGGCAGCGAACTGATGAAGAGATTTCCATGATAGGCTGCTGGAAAGACATAAATGAATAAGAGAATAAAGAGATTTGCCCAGAGTTCTTGCGAGTTTAATTTACATGAGTAGAGTATTTTGTTTGTCTCCCCCAAACGTGATAGATTACACCTTAGACTCTGACGGAATTAAATGCATCAGTTAATTAGTTTTCTACGGACAGTGCCATAAGGGTACTTGGAGCTACACGCTATGCTAGCATCCAATAACGTATTACAGGTGAAAACAAACAATGGCTGCATCCTAATTTTTGATATTTCAATACTATATAGTAGGCAAAAAACAGTATGTAAACGTGTGTTCGAATTCACGTTATCCGCCTCATTTTTTCCCATTAAGAGTGGACGTAGTCATTTGTAAATATTATGGGTCTCGCTTCCAGTGTCATCCGCGTCCATCTATTTTTAGCAGTGCAAAACAGCTTGTTTTGTTTCTTGATATTGCAAACTAGTGTGCCTTACCTTATTTTAATGTGTGAATTATGAACAAACTGGTTTGTAGTGTAAACAGTTTTACCTTTCGCCCACTGTACTTGTTATTCTTCTCATTATTTCCCTAACCAGAAGTCTCCCACATTCACAGAAAACAGCTTACTTCTGCATTGTAAAAATAAGGTGGATTTATAAAAGTACTCGGATTACTTAATACTTCTGGTTAGAATGCACTTCCAATGGACACTTTATGATCAAATAGAGCCACAGGAGAGGATTTGTGACAGTAAAGTGATAGGTCACATGACAATGACATGGATTACATTCTACACAAATTCATAAAATATAGACCATACTTTTATAAAAGTCACAAAGTAACTTATTCAAATCAAGTGCCTACTTCAGACCCAGCCACCGACTGTTTTCAGGGATGCTTAAAACTACAGCGCTTGTGCTGGAAGAAGTAAAGCAAGACTGAGTAAACTGAACCATTTGGTTCGCAATGATTCACTGTTTCAAAGCATTTGGAACTTCGCACATTGAGGACATCTGCTAGTTACAGCTATGGAAATATATAAGGAAAGGAAAGGACGTGAAGTATGGTTACCCCATACTCAGAATTTCTGCTCTACAATTTAAAGAGCACACACACAGTAAGTAGTGAACACTCACACCGTGAACACACACGCAGCAGTGGGCAGCACATTTTTTTAAATAAAAAATTAAATAAAATTTGCTGCAGCGCCCCAGGGAGTAGTTAGGGATTTGGTACCTTGCTCAAGGGTCTCACCTCTTGAGAAGAGAGTGGTACCGAGACTCAAACTCACGACCTTTCGGTTACAATCTGACTCTCTAACCAGTAGGCAACGACTGCCTTGAAAACACAGCAATGTTTAACAACTTTTTTTGTAGAATTAAAATGTAGATTATTTGTAATATCAGCATTAATACTGTGTAACAAGTTGAACGGACCTAATTTTCGATTTATTATTCCAAAATGTGTAAAATTCCCTGACACCCCTTACCAAAAAGAAGTATACTTCAAGTCTATTTTATTAAGTATACTTAAGTAAAGTTCAAGTACATTTTTAAGTACACTTTATGTAGTAAGCATACATATAGTAGTATACTTGTAAGTGTACTATTTCAATACTCCTTGGGATTAAATTGGCCCATTTTCTAGTATATACAAGTATACTTGTAAGTATAAAAAGTAGTAAACTTTGAGTACACAACTAGTTTACATCAATCTTTTTAGCTTGTACTGCAACTTCACTAAAATTGAACTTATAGGTATACTGATAGTTTACTAATGAAATACTCGTAGTAGCATCTTTAGTACAATTTGATATATAGTCTCAGTAAACTACTAGTTTAGTGGTTTTATACTGCAAGCATTTTCTTTAAGTGAACTTTACATCATACTTTAAGAATACTGCTATTTCCCTATTTAGGTATTCATTTGTATATCTTTTGTTATATATGAATATCTGAACATACAAAACATCAAAATAAAGAACAGGGTATCTGCTTGTAAACAAAAAAACATTATATTCAAGCTTCATGCAATATTTGTTTAAAAACTTGAATGTGGGTAAGTTTCATTAAAAAAAAAACATAAAGAAATAAACAACATTTTGAACAAAAAGCTGAAAAAATACTATGATTTGGACTCAGAATGATAATCAAAATGTAGATGGAGTCGATCAACAGCCCAAAGCTTGACAGTCATTATTACCTCTTCATTGGTGACATTTCATTCCATAACGTTACACAGTTTCAATACATTACCCTGATGCTGTTTTATGTCAGATGATATAGATATTAGTTTGTATTACTGTTGGTTCACTAGGGAAAAGACGGATTCTAGTATTGTTTTCTAAGGTCAAGTAAACTTAAATGTTTTTAAGTATATTTATAAGAAGTACATAAAGTTCAAATATAATTTCCTATTTTTAGAGAAGAGTGTTTGCTAAAAACAAATGCAACCCAGGCTTAATACTTGTTTCTACAAACTTTATTTCCGTGTTTTACTGCACGTTTCGCAAAAGTGAAATGTCCCCTACAAGTTCCAAACCCAACCCTAAACCTACCCGATAGTCTTAACAAATGCAAAAGTTATATTAAAATGCATTTGTTGATGCAGCCATGCTATTTTAACTTCCTTATGCAGATTTGAGCTGTTTTGTTGAACCGTAGTTTCATAGGGTTCGTAGCGGAGCTCTTCAAGTGCAACGCCGTATCACGCAAGCTACCAAGCAAACCTACTGAATTAGAAAACTCCTGCTTATAAAGCTGGATATGTAACAACGCTTTCAAAAGTATATGTTGTAGCAGCATATTAAAAAAATTTTTTGGCCTATTCCTCAAGTAATTATGCAAAAATGTGGCTTTATTAATCATGGGCTATATGGTGTTGACCAACAAAAATACCTTGGTGTCAGTCATTTAGCTAACGAAGCATTAAAATGCATAAACATCCATGAAATGCTAGGCTTAAAAAAACTAAAGAAATCTTGAAATTATAACGACCAAACAATGAGCAGATGTTTGAGCTATGATATTATATCCGCAAAGAACGTAAACCACAGTCAAATGAAGGGCAACTTCAGGCATTTTAAAGTATGAAAAATACAAGGCTGCCACATTAAAACTGACTGATTTATTCATTTACTTCAGAAAATACAGCTCTGGGTCCTCTATTATTCATGTGCACAGATCTCAAAGATCTGCACAGCGTCCTACTGTTTACATCTCTCAGACTGTGCAGATGAGAAGGGTAATTGAAATATAGCGCTCTCTTAACCCATATTATTAATAAGGATCTAAGGCGTTAGCAAGCTGGACGTTGACATAATGAATGTTCCCGTGTTCTCCCGTATGCTGGAGTTCTGCACTGAAGGAGATAAAGTGCTTGTTTGCAGTGGGGAATCCTGTTATCAATTCATATCATTTTTCTCTCAGGTGGAAATTATGTTTTTAGGGAGTAGGTATGTTCTCTGAGCAGATGAAGGGATTATAGCGCCGGAGGCCTCGCTGATCCAGACTGACATGTGTTACATTAATATCATGCTTATGCAGCATGAGGATATATACCAGCACATCTGCACCTGCTTCCATAATAATGGGATGTTTGTACATACCAAAACGAAGCAACAGTTGTAGTTTGGTTTAACTCTCCTGCTTTAAGTCGCAGTACTGGTCACTCATTGTCATATGTACACTCAGTAATTATGTTGACAAACATAACTTGCTTAATCATGATTAGGCCTCTCCGAAAAAATTATAACTTACAATTCAGTAAGTGATTTAAATAAACACTGTTGGATACAGTTCTGTGATGGAATCAAATTTGTAAGAGAGTGATTCAAAATGCATTTTGGAACGATTCATAAAAACCACCAGGTCATGTGTTCTGAAGTCAGTAGACTACTGGTCGAGCTGTGTGTTTTTCATTCACTAACCATACCAGGGAGTCATTTGTTCTGGAATCTTTTTTATTTGTTAAAAGAACCTAGTTGAAACCTAATCTTGACAAACAGTTTTAGAGATGTGGTCTTTTCTCATAAAAGTCAATGAGAGCAACTGCTTTATAGCTACCAAATATAGCTGTGTGGGGATCCTACAAAGATGGCCGCTGAGCAAATAAATCAGAGTGAATGAACCAGTGGCTCGCTCATAAAGGTTTTTGATTGAATCAAAGTTTTGGAACAAATCGGTTGACTGAATGATTCAATGACTAAACACCTTTCGCAACCTAATGGTGAAATGTTTAAACCTGCACACCAATACTGCACAGACTGACAGCCTGTCAGTCAAAAAAAATTATGAGAGTAAAAGTTATTTCTGGCAATACAAAAAAAAGCTGTATTTGAAATTGGTTTGTGGTTTGGTTCACGCTGTGTTAGAAGTCGCCCAACAGCAGCACAAAGCAAAGAGTTCTCAGAGCGACCGTGATAGGCAGTGCTGATGTCTGCCATCTCTCCAGGGAGGGCAGAGGGAGAAAGCGTTCGTCTGACATGGCTCGAATTAGCATAAAACATCCTACAGGTGGCTCCTCTAGGGCTTCTGTGAACTTTACTTTGCCTGTTTCGTGCGCTTCCCTGGAGAACTGGTCCACAGGAATGTCTGTGGGAGGCTGAATGCATGCAGTTCGGCTCTAAAAAGGTAGACAGAGGGAAAAAAACTGACAGGTGTGACGGTTTTGATGAGTCATTTTACACCTTTGCACAGTCTGGGATAAAGAGCACAAAAGCCCCAAAATATTGCTGAGCTGTACACTGTGAATGTCTCAAGATACTTAGATGAGACCGCCAGCAGATGTGACAGGATAGAAAGGACAGCCCTTAATTACAGTAACTCAATATATCATCGCTGTGTACGCAGAGCCAATATAGTCCTCAATTGAAAATTAATCAGAAATTAATTAGAAAGCTATTAGCAAATATGCAAATGCAGTTGGATTTGTTATGGAAAAATGTAAATGTACATCTATTTACATTTTAAATCTTACATCTATTTTAAACATGAATCTGTGTATTTGTAACTTTAAAAAAAATTGTTTTACTGTTACATTTAACTACATTTTTAAGCATGAACTATATATATTTTTTCAATTTGTTTAAAAGTTGTTTGTCAAGTGATTTATTTATTTATTTTTAATTTGTAAAGTTATATACATTTTATTCTTTCATTTCACTCTAGTCTTCTATATGCAGCAACTGAGGAAAAATAAAAAGGTTTATGAAATTGTTTAAATGTGTTTTTGGTTGTTTCATGACCCAACCCGTTTTATTTTCCCTATTTATATACTATTATATTATTTATTCCTACAAGCCTTTTTTAAGTTTTCATTTTAATTTTACTAATTGCTATTGTATTAGGTTTTTGTTTGTTTTTATATATACTTTTATTTAGCTTCGATTTATTTCTGTTTTAGTTTTAGTAGTTTTAGTACTTCGTCTTCAACTTCTACTTACCCCAAAAGTCTATTTATATGTATTTCTTATTTTATTTTATTGTATTTTAAATTATTATATTTCAGCTTCTTTTAAATTAAATACAACTATTTAAAATAGTTTTATAGTTTTAGTTATCAATACCAACACTGTCTGGCCCAATCTCTCTTGAGCTTTGGAGGACAGGTTTTCTTTTCCTGCAAAATGTCTTAATAAACTTTAGAATTCACTTCTTTTTTTTCTTTACTTTTTTATGTTAGTAAGCTATCCAGTCCTAGAGACACCAAAACAGACCCAAACCTTAATAGCCCCTCCACCATACTGTGTTGTGCCTTTCTTTTCTTCACATATTGCCTTGTGTGTTTCTCCAAACAACTCTGCCGGTTTCAACTTTCCAGTGTTTTGCTAGTTGTTCTGTATAACATCCAGGTGCTTTTTTTGTTGACTTCAGACATGCATAAATGTTCTCTTAGACGCCAGTGGCTCCATCCATCAACTTAGTCCTTGTTTAGTGCAGTGGAGACCCGTCTGAAATTTTGATTTACTTCCATCTTTTTTCACTGGATGGATGTTAGAACTAGTTTTATGACTAATTAATGCAAATGGTAATCCACAGGTTCACATACATTTTCCCATAGCTGTATATTTTATAAATATTTCAAGGGAATAAAACCCATGACCTTAGTTTTGCTTGCACCAAACTCTATACCAGTCAAACAACAAGAACATTTATTCATGAACTAGTATTCACACTGATAAATAATCTACTTGCTCAGACATAAAATACGCCCAACCAGATGCTTTCAAAGACCCGTGAAGATCACTTTGGATGGCCTTGCTCTTTAATGTTTGCTTTTCTGGTTCATACTCTCTCCCAGATCACTTTTACTCTGAATGAGAGCTTCACGGGAGCTGGGACACCATCCTGAGAGAAAACTCTGATGTGTGACTCTGAGAGTAAACTACTTCATTTATTGATAAAAACTAAAACACTCTCGACTATGTTTAAAGTGACTCCCGCAGACATCGAGAGATGAACCGATCCCACTGTGCCTCTCACGATCCCACAATTCCCAACTGTTTCCTCTGTAACCCAAAAGGAATTTCTTCACCGTCTGTGACTGTTTAGCTCAACTACTTTGGCTCTGTCTCGAATCACACCTACAAATTCAAAATAATGATGTTTCCTCATATCTAATGGGTGAATATTGAATTGCCCACTCAAAGCAGTACAATAAAACATATCAGACAGTATCTGTGTAGTTCAGATGAGATCTAACATATTCTAAATTACATTTACGTAGTACTGGGAACAATGCGTGTATAATAAATCTGCCAGATAAAACTACATAACGTACTGTACACACAGCTCCCTAAATTGTACTAGCAGAATTATTATTATTTCTGTTGTTGATGCTATTATTTATTACATTTTTTATTAATGTTATTTATAGTAGAGTTATATATGTTTCATGTGTGAGACTAAGCATGTTAAAAGCCAGTGTTAAGGACCCCAGTAGTCTTATCCAAAGGGTCAAGGTTTCAGGATTGATTATTATCATGATTTTTTTTAAGTTATTGACCGTTTTATTTAGTAAGAACGCATTCAATTGATAAAAAAGTGCCAGGAAAAAGATGTATAATGTTACAAAATATTCATATTTCAAATTAATGCTCTTCTTATAAAATTTCTATTAGGTTTTGCACTAATCAGCTGCTCACGCTGCGGGCCATTGTTTCACAGTATAAAATAAAACTAAAGAGATGGAGCAACAAAAATAACAAAATAGTGGTGACTGTAACAGCAACAGACGGCTGCATTGACACGCTTGTGTGAGGGGTTTATGAGATTATGTTGGTTAAAAATACATTTTTATGTCTTAACTCCTGAAGAAAAATAGAGCAGATGCTGGACAAAGATTACCTTTTCTGAAGGACTCTCAAATGGACTTTAAAAGGGCACACATTTGTCCTGTATAGTGCGTGTATGCTAGCTTTGGCATTAAAAAAACTAAGTTTTTTTTTTTTATTGAATCATTAATTTAAACAATTAGAATAAAATGCTGATTAATTTATAAACAAGCAAGGGCATGGATAATTGAATCATTGATTCAAACAATTCATTCAGAAAGAGATTAATTCAGGGACAAAACACTGCAGTTTTGATTAGAGATGCACAAATGTTCTCATCTGGCTTTGTTTGGAACTATTTCCATGCATCATGGTGCTCTCATGAATGGTGGTGGAGACTGACACTGAAGAGAACAAATCGTTGAATAAAGTCCTTATTTTTGTTTTCTTTGCGCACAAAAAAGTATTCTCGTAGTTTCATAACATTACAGTTGAACCACTGATGTCACATGGACTATTTTATCAATGTCCTTACTACCTTTCTGGGCCTTGAATGTAGTAGTTGCGTTGCTTACTATGCAAGGTCAGAAATATCTTTGATTTCATCACAGATATCTTAATTTGTGTTCTGAAGATGAACAAAGGTCTTTCAGGTTTGGAACGATGTGAGGGTAAGTAATTGATGACAGAAATGTCTTTTTTGGACTATCCCTTTAACATCAATTAAACTATGAGCGATAAAAAGCATTATGTGTTTCCAAAACCTCCAATAGCACTCTGTATACAGTAGCTGTTTTCAACCTCAACATTTTATTGCAGAATCAGGGGGCTTGATTAATTGCATTCATTTTTATTGTAACTAGCTAAATTAACATGTTAAATTCATAGCCCTACTTTCCCTCCAAAACTTTCAGTGGAATCGGTGTGAAAATAAACCTCTGGTTTTATTTCCCAGTCAAAGCACACACCTGAGCTCCCCACTCTAGCATTCATCACAAAGATTCATTTTCCTTCTTGGTTGCAGCTCAGATTAATGAATGGTACCGTGGAGCAAAATTCACCTCTTAAACTGTGACCTTCAAACGTGCAGCCAAGTATCGCTAGTTCCGGAGCTGCTTTACAAATGTGTACACCAGCACCCCAGCAAGTGTCATGTAAGAGTCATTATTTATTTATCGAGATCACAGCTGCACAAAAAAATTAGCCACTTTATGTAATTCTTTACCAACTATTTCCTTTATTGCAGAGACCACAAAGCAGCCCCCAATCACCGTTCACTTTCCTTGTACGGAAAAGAGCAGCATGAACATTCTGCTAAACATATTTTTGTGTGTTTTACAGAATAAAGAAAGTCAAACGGCTTTGGAATGACTAAAGGTAAAATACAGGTCACTAAAGCTGCTCATACTCTCTCAAAAACATTATTTATAGCTTCTGTGGTAATCTAAGCTACCGACCCGAAACAGCTGATGCAACGGCGGCCAATTCATTGCAGACTCCAGTTCCAAGACGCTCATTAATCTATTTGTTTATTAATAACATTGACCAAATATAGCTGTAGTACAGAAAAGACCACAGTACAAGAGGGATGAGTGTATAAAATGTGGGCTGACTTTTTCCCCCTCTTTCTTTTGAAGTGCAGCTTTCTGCCTACACTTTAAAAGCATTTGCTTTGACAAATAAGCCAGGAAACGCTTGTTCTAAGCAAACGCAGGGTCAGTACATTCTTGCTCAAGGTCAGCACATGAAGTGGAGGATTTTAATATTTTTTTTAATGTGATTCAGACACTTGACTATACTTTTAATCGACCGTTGGAACACATTTTATTTTAAACACTGATATGTCTGTATTATCTCAAGGTGTTTACGAAGGCCCTTTTTTGTGCATTTATATGAATATCCAGACATTTTTCAAAAAAACATACTCACCATAAATAATGTTATCAGCTCTTAAATAATGCTGATGGTGTTTTTTTACCTGGAAGTATTTGGAAGAGGGTCTGCTCCAGTTGGTTACATTAGGCTGAAAGCCAGGCCAGTCACTGCCATATTTGCTGACTGAAGTTAACAGCCTTTTTCAGAATAAAGAGTCCATCACTTTAAGTTTTTCTGACAGGTTGATGTAACTGCAACATATATTGCACTCCATCTCATCTATGAAAATGTTCTGTCTCATGCCCGCCTCAGTGCCAGTTTGACTGTATGTTGCGATAAGTGTCTGATCAGTCATCGTAATCATTACCAAGTAAATGGAAAAGTCAGAGATTTTCCTTTAATTTAGCCTTTTTTTGTAATAGAAATAGAGTGGGGGGGGGATCTGTTTCTCACTGCAAGTTATTTGTGAAGCTACTCAATTTAAAGCCCTCATTAGTGAACAAATCATTATTTTAACTCGTATCTTTTAATTGAATCGGTTTGACTGAATTGTACTGAAAACTACTCAATTAGTTAAACTTCATGTCAAATTTCTATGTCGAAAGCATGATGATAAACAACAGCTTTCTCTGTAAAACATGCAAACTTTTCAAGCAATGAATCACCTTTTTGAACCAGTTCATTTATGTGAACTGTTCAGATGAACTGATTTACCAAAGTGAATATTTTTTCTCCACTGTTTCGAATGTAAAGCTGAATGTGCAATTACAGTCTAACATTAAAATAATAAGATTAGTTATAATATTTTGTTGTATGCTTATTGGAAAAGTAGTTTGTCTTATCAAGTATATAACTTTATCATTATAAATATCATTATGACACTATTAGAAAAGTGTTTCACAGGTGTTTTACCTGTATTGTATTGTGCTTTAGGGTTGAAGGAATAGTTCATCCAAAAATGTAAATTTGCTGAAAATATACTCACCCACAGGCCATTCAAGATGTAGATGAATTTGTTTCTTCGTCAAAACATATTTGGAGATATTAAACATTGCATCACTTGCTCACCAATGGATCATGTGCGGTGAATGTGTGTCGTCTGAATGAGAGTCCATACAGCTGATAAAAAACCTTCACAAGTAATCCACACCACTCCAAATGTTCAATTAATATCTTGTGTTGCAAAAAGTTGCGTGTTCATAAGACACAAATCCATCATTTAGGCATTTCAAAGACTTTAAACAATTTCTAACCAAAATAACAGTCCATATAAACACTTCAGCCAATGAAAAAGTCCATCCCCTGTTGTCCTCCCACATCAAAATCCACCTACATATTTGTTTAGAACTGGTTTTAGACTATTTTCGCTTCTAAATAGTGTTTTATCTGTGTATATTTCTCTCCTGATTCAGAAAAGTCAACTTTTTCAACGGAAAAAGCAACATTATGGATAATGGTTTGACGTTAAAAACATCTTAATGATTAATTTGTTCATTACAAACATGCAGTTTTGGCTGAACTATTCCTTTAATATAGTGGTATAGCTACTTGTAATTAATGACACCTCAAAAGTAAATGGAAACTAAAGAGTGGTAACCAAGGCAAAAATAAGCGATGAAGGTTGATTTAAGGGTGACATATCTAGGATCACACTCCAACTTGAGATAGAAATAAAGCTGAAAAGCCAGGCATTTTAGGAAAGCTTTCCCGGTGAGAGTGGTATGAAGTTGCTCTCAAGCAGATGTGTATGTATGCTGGAGGAGAGCAGTGCATTATGGGAGTAAAGCGTCTGGAATTCTGAACAGGGTGTGTGTGTGTGTGTGTGTGTGTGTGTGTGTGTGTGTGTGTGTGTGTGTGTGTGTGTGTGTGTGTGTGTGTGTGTGTGTGTGTGTGTGTGTGTGTGTGTGTGTGTGTGTGTGTGTGTGTCACTGTTTCCAGGGGAACAAGGACAAAATGCCCAACCTGATTCTGCCCCATCATCCTTGCTATGTAAGTTGGGTTTTGGATGAATTGTGTTTGAGTTTAAAAAGTCAAAACATTTTAACGTTGCTACCGAAAGTGTAATCACAGGCTCTGAATTGGTTTCCAATTCCTCAATTATTTCTGCAAGCATGTAACCGGTTTGCTCGCTGTTTGCATACTGATCTGTTTCATCTTTACAGCCTCATGGGGACTTGTGTCACGGTGGGGACCTAAATTGAGGTCCCCTTGGGAAACTATAAATCACACAGAATGAAGTTTTTTGCAAATCTAAAAATGCAAAATGTCTCCTGTGAGGGCAGTTTTAGGTGTAGGGTAGGTGTAGGACAATAGCATGTCGTACAGTAGAAAACCATTACGCCTATGGAAATCCCACGAGGATAGAAAAACAAGTGTGTGTGGTGTGTGTGTGTGTGTGTGTGTGTGTGTGTGTGTGTGTGTGTGTGTGTGTGTGTGTGTGTGTGTGTGTGTCACTGTTTCCAGGGGAACAAGGACAAAATGCCCAACCTGATTCTGCCCCATCATCCTTGCTATGTAAGTTGGGTTTTGGATGAATTGTGTTTGAGTTTAAAAAGTCAAAACATTTTAACGTTGCTACCGAAAGTGTAATCACAGGCTCTGAATTGGTTTCCAATTCCTCAATTATTTCTGCAAGCATGTAACCGGTTTGCTCGCTGTTTGCATACTGAATCTGTTTCATCTTTATGCTTGATTTCTTTTTTCCAATTGCAGGTTTGTGTTTTGAAACAAACATTCAAGGGAGACCCCATACCGAAGCGTCTTGCTGTCAGCTGAACTGAAATAGCCCAGGCCCAGGAGACAGAGCAGGTAGACAGTGGAAGCCTGCGGTGATCAAGGCAGACAGGGGCAGCGGGAAGCAGAGGAACAGGTCTGCCATGTCACTCACTAAAGTGCTTGCTTGGCAGTGGGAGAAATATAAATTAAGCATGGCCCAAACAATTGCCACTCAATATATACTTCTGCACACAAACAAACAGACAAATGAGGCAAAATAAGATACTGTGCTAACTTGAGTGTTTCTCCTAACACAGTTTCGTACAATTTTGTTCTTCGCTTCTTGAGGTGTCGTTACATTTGGCGTCACCCGTTGTGCATGTCAGACTTTGCATTTGATTATCTAAAATTAGATTTGCTCTGGGATATCTATAATCTGAAAAAAAAACTATATATATATATTGATCTGTTGTGAAGAATTTAGAGGTTAAAATTATTTAATAAGATAAAACATATTACATATTCATATTAAAATGTTATTATATAAATTAAAGATTTTATGTGTTTATTATGCCAGTCAATTTGTTTATTAAAATGTGTTCTTTATTGAAAATAGTGTATTCAAATCTGAAAAACATATTTAAGTTCAGAAAGATTTGGAATAAAAAATGTATAACATTTTATACAAATATTACATAAATTTGGATTGTCTAAAAATAGAATTCCTTATGGAAATCCACACTCTGAAAGACATGTTCTTATTTTTTATTATTCTGTTTCATACATATATCGAGTGCTAATTTTTAGCTAAATGTTAACTGTATGAGACATAATATAAAAAAGTAAAAAAAAAATGATAAAAAATAGTCACACTTTATTTGAAATGTTTAATGTATGAATATATATATATATATATATATAATATATATATATATATATATAAGGTTACACTTTACATTAAGGTTCATTAGATAACATTAGTTAACAACATTTAGTAAACATGAACTAAGAATGAAAAATATTTCTACAGCATTTATTAATCTTAGTTTGTTAATTTCAGCATTTACTACTGCATTATTAAAAATCACAAGTTGTGTTTGTGTTTTATATATATATATATAATGCACATGTATAATTTGTGTATCAATGTATAATTTATATATATACATAATCTATGTATTTATAAAAGGAAAATTGTATGTGTTTATTATTGCAGTAATTTATTGTAAAACAACAACAACAACCAAACAATGATAATAATAATAATAATTAATAAATAATTCTGTGTTTAAATGTGAAAAGTACAAATTGATTTGATTGATTGATTGATTGATTGTCATAAATAATAATGTGGTTCTGTCAGTAGTTTTCAACATTACATTTGACAGATTTGCTCTCTGTGTCTGTGGCATATCATTTTCAATAATTTATGACCAAAATTTAGAACTTTAAGCAGAATTCTCAAGCTATGTAATACTTATAATGAGGACAGATTTTAAGTTATGGCAAGTTGACATTTTAAGCAGAGTTAAGAATATAAATACTAACTAATTAAGGAAATGCACTCAGCTCATAAAAGGCCATGTAAACGGTCCCTTTAATTTGTATTTAAATATACAAACACCCCATTTATACCTGCGCATGGCCACCCCATAAAAGCTAATGCATCATGCAGGTATCATCCCGTCTGTTTCGAACAGAGCAACGAGGAATTGAACTTGAGACATTAAGGAGCACGTTCTCATTCCTCCTGTGAAATAACTGCTCTTCTGCTCTTAATGAGTTGAGTGCTTTTTATTTTGGTTTTGTTCGGCAGGCTGCTAATTAAATTATAATATGGAGATAACGGACAGAGAGTGGTAATTAAATTTGGGGTCCTTAAACGAAAATCACATGAGTGACTATTTGCTAGAGGTACACTCAAGATTGAGTTAACACCGACTTCCTTAATTGTTTACGCAACAATTACATTTCCCCCCTCACTGAACAGTAGCAATAGATCTTTTGTAAAGCTATAAAGCCACTTACATACTCGCTGAAGTTAATGCTGGAGCATGATTGCTTTGCACATTACTGATGATGCTTTTGTTACGGGTCGCAATTGCTAAGACTGGAAGATTATAATAACTCGTAATGAAAATATACTCCTCTTATGCTATATTGACTGTCTTCACTCAAAGTATGGCTCATACAGCTTTATTTTGTAAGAGATTTGTATATCTGAGCTGTGTTTTTAAAGTCTAAATCAATGTAGCTTTAGGCAACTCAAAGTATCAAATTTTCAGCAACCTTAATTTTATTTTAAATGATGCTGTTTGACACATTTCATCATATATTCTTAATAAGTTTCATTACAAACAGTGATGTTTGAATTTTTTAATACTCCAAAGTCAATAAAGGTTTATTAGTTCATTATTTAAGTGTCAAATCCCAGCCCACAAGTGCTTTATTTTAAAATCTTTTTTAGCTTTTCTTTATACTCTCCAAGTCGGAACTCCTCATTGGCTAGATGTGTAAAAGCTCACCGCAGTAATGAAAAACTCAATACCCTGAGCTGAACCTCTCTCTGAATTAATGACAGCTATTGATTCTTTTTTCTTCATGACTCTCAATATTTTTTCTGGTTTTATTTTACAACAAACAAACAAACAGTAATTTGTGGACAATTATGATTTATAGGCAGGCAACTATTGTACAACCAAAATAACAATGTTTGTTGTCGTGTCACTGTCCTGCAGCTAGTGCAGGTGAAAGTGAGTCCTGTGACTAAAATCATGAATGCGATGCCTAATTGATGACATGCATATTAAAATGATTGTTTTGATTATGTACTAAAAAACCATTTTCTATTATTAAAAAATATTAATTCAAATACAATATGAATATTTTTTTAATTTTGCTATATATATATATAATAACTCTGTTTCTTTCTCTCAATGTATACAGTCATATTTCAATATATACAAGCATGAATATTATTATTATTATAGCAAAGAACATTACAAATATATGTTTAAAAATAAATACTACTACTACTAATATTATTAATATAATTATTATTTATTTTTAAACATATTCTTCATGTTCTTTGTTCTTCGTCTTACTTGTTTACATAATATTATATTATATATCATATTATTTACAAATACATTTTAATTTACATATTTTATGTCCGTACAGGCCTTTTGTGTCTCTGAAACCACAGGTTCTGTGTTCGCATTCTCTCTCACATCTCTTTTATGGATTAAAGAAAAAATACAAATATTTTGAAAATGTTTTAATTTAAAAAATGTATGTATATGTGTATATATATGTGTGTGTGTGTGTGTGTGTAATGCTGTCAGTAGTTCCAGAAACGTTTGCTCCCTGTGGCATGCACTTATAGCTTTATAGTTTTCATATGTATAATACAATATATTTTTATTAAATATTTATTAATCCCTTAATTTTTTCTTCTTTAACCTTCTAAATCCTGAAATATGTATTTTTTTTCCAAGCTAAAATTTGCCTTAATGTATACAGTCAGCATGACGGGGGCATCAGATAAGCAGTCACATCATTAAAATGAGGCCGATAATTCAAGCTGAAAGACATTTCTTGCCCATCATGTAATTCTCTGATTATGGGCTCCAGATTTGTATCGCCCTTCAGCAGCTCCAAAAAGTCATTTAAGACTTTGAGTGAGAATTTAAGACTCCATGTCGATTTTATGGGATTTTTAATATTGTGCCAAATGTCAGCCCCTCTTAGTCAAAGACAAACCATTTGGGAATATAATGTCCTTTTCACGATGTGACTGCAGGGACAGGGTGAAAGAGGGAAACGGCCGGTTAGCACTTCAAAAGACGCCAAAGAAAAACTGTAAATACCAAACTAGAGAGCAGCTAGATTCCCGAAACAAACTAATTAACTTTAACCAAACAGCTTAAAGGATTAGAAGTTGACGGTCTAGGTTAAAGGCGAATCTGAGGAAGTGTGACCTTTCTGGTAATGACTCCACTCTTCAGTGTCAGGGGACTGACATCCTTCGTGTCAGTCTGTGGACGGCTGGAATGACACGTCCACACTTTTAAATGGCAGGAGCTTGGCGAAAAAACCTCTCATCTCCTCACCGCTGAGATTTAGACCGTTCCTCTACGACCAGCAGCAGCTCTTTTAAAGCTCAGCCCTTTGTATATAGACATACACATATATACATACATAAATATATACATTTTTTATATATAATATAATGTAATATATAGACTATGCATACCATTTGTGTAGGTATTTATAATATACCTACACAAATGGTATGAACCCTGTAATGATAACAATTGTCACATTATATTTTTTTCCGTACAATAAAACTGTGTTAAATTAGTATAATACACACACACACATTATATATTATATATATAAATATAATAATTTCTTACATTTCTTACATTATTTTCTAGGCAATCAAAGCACTTTACATAGAAGGGGGGATCTCCTCACCCACCACCAGTGTGCAGCATCCACCTGGATGATGCGACGGCAGCCATGTTGCGCCACACACCAGCTTATTGGTGGAGAGGAGACAGAGTGATGAAGCCGATCAGTGTATGGGGAAGGTTAGGAGGCCATGATGGTCAGAGGCCAATTGGCAAATTTTGGCCAGGATGCCGGGGTTACACCCTACTATTTTTCAAAGGGCATCCTGGTATTTTTAATGACCACAGAGGGTCAGGACCTCGGTTTAACGTCTCATCTGAAGGACAGTGCTTTTACAGTATAGTGTCCCCTTCACTATACTGGGGTGTTAGGACCCACACAGACCACAGGGTGAGCACCCCCTGCTAGCCTCACTAACACCTCTTCCAACAGCAACCTAGTTATCCCAGGAGGTCTCCCATCCAGGTACTGACCAGCTCAACCCTGCTTAGCTTCAGTGGGCAACCGGTCTTGGGCTACAGGGTGATGTGGCTGCTTACATATATATATATATATATGTGTATGTATATATATATTTATATGATTTTTATTGTCCCTACAGGTTGTTTCTGTAAAATAAATCCATAAATAAATAAATACAGGGAAAAGGGGAAAAACATGGGTGCACATATTTTTATTATTACATAATGTAATGTAATATAACATAATATTATTCAATATAATAATATAAAGTATTAATTGTATGTTCTTTACTATCCCCATAGGTTGTTTCCATTTAAAGAAAAAGAAAGAAAGTATATAACGTATATAGAAAGTAAAGTCACTGTATATAACACTTTGTAATTTGTTTTTGACTATCTTTTATTTTTTTCTACCGTCTCTATTAAAACATGGCAAGCTAAAGTATAAGTATAAGCTAAGTATACATGTTCAATATGATAAAAGCAAACAATCTTTACTCTGCGTGATGACAATTGCTTTACAAACAATTTACGTTCGGCCATAAAATTGCAATTCTCAGTTTTCTTTAGCTTTTTATCAGAACTAAATCATGCTTCCATCTGTTAGACAAAGCATCTGCAATTAGTCATATTTGCTGTGGACAGTGCAGATACATCTCTGTTAGAGTGCTGCTGTCAGTGATCATTGCTGAAATCAAGGAAGTTAAGTAAACATTCCAATATTTCTCATTACACAGACCCGCTGAAACACGATTCCGGTGATTGTCCCTGTGGCTCGGCTAATGTGATTATATTTGAGTTACACAGCTATCTCGACTTGCTTAAAGACCTGTCATGTGGCTGGAATGAAGATAGAGTGATATGTTCATTTTGCAGCAGTTCTGTATGCCAGAATACTCTGGCATATCTTTTTCATATCATTTACATTCTTAAAGGGACAGTACACCCAACAAATTTAAATTATGTCATTATTTACTCATCCTCATGTTGTTCAAAACCTGTATGATGTTACTTCTTCTGTGGAACATAAAATAAGATGTTTTGAAGAATGTTGATAACCAAAAAGTGCATGGTTCCTATTGACCTCCATGTTTTTGTCCATACAATGGAATTGTATTACCAACATTCTTCCAAATATCTACTTTTGTGTTAATAAATAATCATTTTGAATACATGTAGCCATACTTAGATCATTTCTCATCCACAATCAGACATGTTATTCAAAATAGCAGCTTTTGTATCCGTTAAAAAACACCTTTATCGGATCGGCTTGACTTTCCACCAGCGCCCACAGAAACCACGATCAATAGTGTTTTAATTGCAATCCAATGTGTTTGTCTTTCCATCCACACAGTCAACAGGACATTATTCATCACAGCTTCTTCAAAGATTGGTCTCCATCTTTCACTATCGGCAGATGGGGTTCTGGTGTTTGTCCTTCTGTTGAACTTCAGTCCACGGGAGCCTGTGATAATGATGCGAGCATAATTTAACTGACATTAGAGCAGAGGTGGGTAGAGTACCCAGAAACTGTACTCAAGTAAAAGTACTTATAGAAATATTTACTCAAATAAAAGTAATAGTATGAATAGTTACTTGAGTAAGAGTAAAAAAGTATTGGATAAAAAAACCCTACTCAAGTTACTTGGGATCATATAGCCTACTGTTTAGTCTATTTTTATTTAGATATATAGATAAAATGTATGTAATGTGTGTGTGTGTGTGTACACACACACACACACACACACACAACTGCCGTTCAAAATATTTGAAAGGCCTTTTTTAATGTAATTTATTTCAGTGATGAAAATCTGAATTTTCATCAGCCTTTACGCCAGTCTTCAGTGTCACATAATCCTTCAGAAATCATTCCGATATGTTGATTTATTATCAATGCTGTTATTTTTAGCTTTCTATTAATCAAATAATCCTGTCACAACAAAATGTCACAGGTTCAAAAAAATATTAAACAGCTAAACTGTTTCCAACACTGGTAATAAGTCAATATATTAGAATGATTTCTGAAGGATCATATGACACTGAAAACTGGAGTAACAGCTGATGAAAATTCAGATTTGCATCACTGAATTAAATTATATTTCAAAGTATTTTAATTCTGCATTATATATATATATATATATATATATAACCTCTGAGACTGAGAAGAGTGAAAACTCTTCACACGCGCTCAACGCTCTTGATGTTCTTAAACTTTCTGTTACAACTCTGAGTGAGAACCGCTTTGACTATTTTTCCCTGTAAAGAATTATTCTCATATCCGTGCTCCAATCAATTTGTTTTTTTTATTAGTAAGTCTTTGCTGTAAAAGACATGCAAACTCTCCTGTTGTAAAACTAAACAAGCCAATATATAGCTAAATGCGGGCATTTATGGGGAGTTATGATCCAACTATGTTGTTTATTCAGCATTTTACACTTGCTGATGGTTGTTTGGAATTGAATGTGCTTGTATATCTGTTTGTAAATGGGCTGTTCCTCAATTAGGAAAACTTTTCTGTCTGCTTTTATGATTTTCAAAATGCGTACTGCTTTAGAGAATATTGAAATATAATTTGTTTCAGTCCATTTGGTGAATTATTATAATTGTTTTATAGTATGACAAAGAAATGCTGTCATTACCATCACACAAAGCATTTTTTTTTTTTACTTTTATGCATTTAGCAGATTATTTTATCTATACATAAGAACAAAAGTTGTTTGTCCAAGAACCAACAATAATAATTATAACCAATAATGATAATTTAATTAAAAAAATGTAATGCAAATATTTTTCAGGGCATGAGAGTAGCAGTTTAAAGAACAGAATTTAATTAATTATAAAATTGTAGCATACTGATACACATTTTAAATATTATTGATATGTATAAATGTAAAATATAAATATTGTATATATATATATATATATATATATATTATTGCATTAATAAATTATATGCATAAAATAATAAACAATTTAACAAAAAATGTTTACTACATTTTACTAAAATGTACTACAAATATTATTTATATAATATTAAAATGATATTGATTATTTATTTATAATATAAATATTAATATTATTTGAGAGTAGCAGCATGTAAGGACTTATTTACTATTTTAATTGAAAACTAATGGTTTGTTTGTTTGTTAGTTTTTATTTTATGCCAGTTCAAATATCATTTGTATACAGTAAGTTCAAATATAACTAAACTAAAATTTAATACAAATATAAATAGTATTAATAATTGTGAGTAGCTGGATTAGGTATAATTTCCAAACTAGTTATTATTTAATCATTTTAAATAAACAAACAAACAAACACTTTTTTTTAAAGTTCATAGATAATTTACTTCTAGTGAACCTATTGTGTCCAGAGGTTATCTGACTTTTTTGCCAGAAAAAAAGAAACATCTCATTACCATCACAAGTGCTTAATTAATATTTTATATTAGACATCATGTTTTTACGCTGTGTAATGGATGTTTTAGCACAGATGAAGCACAATTTTTCAAGATTTCAAGTCGTCAAAAGTGGCTCTCGTTAAAGAACCACCCATTTAATTCATATTAGCGGTTTAGTGTTTGAAAAACACGACTCTTTGGCATTCAGAGCCATTTGTGCTCAGCAGACCAAGTTCTCTCATCTTTTCAGACCTTCCTTAAATGTAGGGTCTCTGTCGCTAGCTCTACATAATTAGCTATTAACACGAGAAGGCAGCTCGCAACTAAAGCGGAGTTATAGCTCCCATTTGCACAGAGAGGCACTCAAGGTGATTAGTATTCACTTTGTTTCGTCTGACACGTGCGCTCTGAACCTAGGCTTTATTTCCTTGATTCCTATTCACTTTTGGCACTCCTTCCTGCCCCAGATTTGTGCCATAATAAATTCGCTCTCAACCCCCAATATCACAAGTTTCACTCCCTCTGTGCTATTAATTAGTTTCTTTTAATGTACCAGACCCTCCATTTGTCTCGATTTTGCCACACAGCTCTCAAATAACATTAAGTCTAGAAGAGGGGATTATGAATTACACAAAGGGCATTAGAAAATGAAATATCTGCATAGACTTTAGCAGACATTTTAACATGTGTGTGTGTGGTCCGTAGCGTAACCGGAGCTGCATGGTAAACGGTATTGATCGCTTGCATTCCCTCCAAAGGCTACAGAACAAATAGCTTCAGATGGGAAAATATGTCACAAGTCACTTTGCCATTAGAGGTTTTATTGCTAGGACGTTGATCATCAGCATTTATAATGAGCTAATTATTTCTGCTCCTTAATCACAGGCAAATTAGAGAGTAGCGATTGATGGTTTTATTGAATAATGTGTCTTGCTTCAACAACGACTTCAGAATTTTGCATATTGTTTCAATACAGCAGCAAATTACTCGTAACAAATATGCCAACATTGCCTAAAATGGATAAAAATTCAACAACATGCAACCGGTTTATGGGAAAAAACATTTGCTGGTGGTGGTTGAGGAGAGACCCCCCCCCCCACACACACACACACACACACACACATGATTGTAAAGCGCTTTGGGTGTACAGCAATACACAATAAAGCGCTATATAAATGCATCATTCATTCATTCATTTCCATGCCCCTCCAGATATGTTTTAATTGACAATATGCATTAGCATTGGGATGTATGAGTTTTTATTAACCAAATGGATATAATTTCATATTAATTCTCAATCTAAACTGGATTTTATGCATAAATATGATAAAATAAAACACAATTTAAGTCTGTATGTAATACTTCTGAAAAGAACAAAAAACTCAATCATTGCAATTTAAAACTGGCCACTATTCTTGGCAAATCAAAGCAGTATACATCTAAAGGACACTCATAAAAGTTTGAAAATAATGGATAACTTTTGGATAATAACTTTTCATCTGTACATAGATAAGGTTATGTCATTAGGATTGCTGTTGTAATGCAAGTTAAGGTAAGACAAATAACCTCCAGTGTTGCGGGAAGTTACTTTTAAAAGTAGTGCATTACAGTATTGTCTTGCTCAGTGAAAAAGGAACTAATTCATCACTTAATTACTTTCTGAAGGAAGTGCCTCTGCCTCTGCAACTTACTCCCAATTTCTCTCAATGTGGAGACAGGAGAGGTGTCAGTGAATAAATGGGAAAACAAAGTGACTTGCATTACTTATTTGAAAAAGTAACTCCGATATTTTCTTGTAAATTTAAAAGTAATGCATTACGTCATATTGACATAATGTTGTGCTTCGGCCGTTCCAAATTCCAGTGCTGGCTTGTAAATCTTTCCTGATCCCGTACCCCCCATTGCCTCCTGTATATATATTGTCCTATCTCAAAAACGGCAATAATTAATATTTAAAGAGTAATGTGTTACTTTACATAACTTATTTAGATTACATTACATAACCCTTTCTGTTGGTTACATCACGTCGGAACATAATTGAGATCCCAATTTGTCGTACATCTGACAAAACGTTGCTGTTTCCTCCTTCAGGGAATGATGGTTACATACACAACCGAGACGTTAAATATAATGCGTTACCCCCAATACTGATAACCACTAACTCTATTGTATAAGGTGAGCTTAGCAGGTGGACTTTGTCTTTATTATATGAAATATAGATTGTTAATCTCTGGGAATCTCTTTGGGGTGAGGTAAAGTCAGAGTAGGATCTTCAAAGTTACTCTGAAAGCAATCATTTTGGAAAATGTTGGTTATTACAAGGACAACACAATAAACCTACAGTAATACAAATGTACCAAGCATTAGGAACTCCTGGGCTCTAAATGCTTCCCATAGAGCATCCGTCACTGTCAGCTCTGTCTAACTCCATATGTTTCAGTGGAAATTCAGAAATGCTTTGCCAATGATAAATTAGCTGCTCAGCAAGAGATACACAGATCTTGTTTTTTTTTACCAGTCCTGAAACAAAGAAATTGAAAATATAAAATGTTTTCTTCCTCAGGAGAGGAGTGAAGAACTGTCTGGGGGATGCAAAATAATATTTTTATGACGTACTGGCCGTTTTTAATGCGCACATTATTTGTGTTCATAAATATGTGGTAACAGTGTGGAATATTTAAAATTGTTAAATTTAAAATAACTTTTCTGTCTTTATATACTTTACAATGCAACGGAAAAGCTGATACTCCAGTCTTCAGTGTCACATGATCCTTCATAAATCATTCTAATGTGTTGATTTGCTGCTCAGAAAATATTTTGTATTAATATCAATGTTGAAAACCGTTGTATTGCTTAATGTTTTTGTGGAAACTGAGATGCTTTTAGGATTCTCCAATTAATCGAAAAAGTCATAATTCAACAGAATTTATTTAAAAAAAAAATTTAAGTCAATTTATTGTACCTTTGCTGAATGAAAAACATTTTTTTTTATATTGACTAAAAACAATTCAAATCAATCCATTATTTGTTCACTTTCACTTCCACAACTTGTACCCAAACCTTTTCACTTCTCATTTCCATGTATTAATAATCATCTTATTGAATCACTTTAGGCTGCTCTGAAAACATTACAAAATTTCCTCCAGGTGTCCAACAGTAAATTTTATTTAATTGGCCCAAACCATAAATTGACATCTGACTGTAATGTATCATTGACGCATGAAGCTTAAGAGCATAGCGAGTTCACATTTCTTCTGGTAAATGCAGTTTTGTACATAAAACAATGTCACTGACAGGTTTTTTTGTGTTTCCAAAGCAAGAACTTTGGTGGCTTTCTCTCCAGCGCATTAGAAGTTCCGACATGTGCTGACTCTGGCACGGCGCTATCGATTCGCTGAGCAACAGAATTGAGTCTTAGACGCGGGCCTCAGGAGGGCTAGCAAAGTAATCCTGGAAAACTGGGTTTCTGTGAAAATCGAATCATTTGCATATTGAATTAGGTAATGAGTTTTCAGAGGCGTCGTCCTCTAAATGACAGGAGTCCTGTGAAGGGGGCTAGAGGATAAGCCCTGGCCTGTTAATCCACTAATGTAATGATCTCCATGTCACCTCCAACATTGCAGGGTCAAGTCAACATCCATTTATGTAATACAGAACCATCGATGCCTGCTCCTGGCAGCCTTTCAATAGATTATAGCTATTGTTGATTGGGTATCGAGTACTGATTTTCAATCTACCGGACAAAAACATTTAAAGGGCAATTTGTCGATGCTGAAAGATAGACCTTGAGGTAAAAAATGTATACATTTTATCTGATTCCCAAAAAGCATAGAGAGGATCCAAACAGTGACCTCTGACATGCAAAGGTCAGTGAACACAGTGAGGTCATAATCTTATATTTGTAATAGATTCTGCTCTTCATGCGCATTGTCTCATGTGTCCTTTCCATAGATCAAACCTGTTTTACAGAATGATGTTCATCGATTTAATTGTTTTCAATCAATAACTCTTAGAGTGCGTCCCAATCACAACTGGTTTCCCGGTCATTGTCACCAAGCCACATGGGTTGCCATTATGATGGAATTAGAATAATTGTCAATAGAATTTACCAATAGAATAGCAAAACAATAGAATTATTGGTTATCAAACTGTGGTAGATGTAACAGAGGTGATTAAAAAACATTTAATATATATATAATTTTTAATTCCAGTTTTTCTCATGTGTCTAAAATGCGACCGAATCAACTGCAAGTAGCCCCTCCCACAGTGAAATCTCATTGGTCATATACATTCCACTCCACATTCCTATTGATTAAACATCAGTGATGTGATTGGCTGTAGTTCTGTGCCACCGAGTATCATTTTCATGTGAAGTTTGGGCATAAAAATGAAATAATAGTGTAAATGACTAAATAAATAAATGCTTTTATTCAGCAATGACTGATCAAAAGTGAGAGTAAAGACATGTATAAAGTTACAGAATATTAATATTTTAAATAAATGCCATTTGAAACAATTTGTCATGGTTTACACAAATACATATTAATGAGTACAACTCTTTTTCAGCATTGATAATAATAAGAAAGGTTTCTGAAACAGCAAGCTAGCATATTAGAATGATTTCTGAAGGATCATATGACACTGAAGACTGGAGTAATGATGCTGAAAATGTAGCTTTGTCATCCCTGGAATAAATACACATTAAAATAGAATTTAGAATTGTAATTAGTAAAATATGTTTTAGTGATCAAATAAATGCAGCCTTGGTGAGCATGAGAGACTTCTTTCAGTACGTTTTGTACTGACTACATTAGTCATGGTCTTTGAAGGTGCAGACTAGATAATTTCACTTCAAATTTGATCATAAGTGGCACTTGGTCTGAAAAGTTTGTGAAGCTTCAAATGAAGCATTCATAAATGTACTCTATTTCTAGATTAAATGAAAAATGGAAGCTCTGAAGTCTTCACCTGGACAATCGCGCTGAATGAGAGGTCAGGTTTCTGAAAAAGGTACGGACGCTCACACTATTCACACAAAGATTGACTTTCAATGGATTTTATGCTTGCAGTCAGTGAGGGTCAGCTCATATTTCTCCATATAAGAAAATCTATGCCTCCTCTACAGCATAAAGCCTCTTTCCATTTGTCTTCTCCCATCGCCTGATATGGAATAAAGAATGCTGCGAAAGGAATGGATCGTCTATTAAATCTAAAGAAAGTTTAAACAAAAAACAGACGGAGGAATCAAAGCAAATTGCCCTTTGAAAGCTTTGTGTTCCGCAACTTGTCAAAGATGACTTTCCCGCGTCCGACACAGGGCCGTGACCCCCCACTGCAATGTTTTGAAAGAGTTGTCATTTCCGACGTTACAAGTGGCAGAGACTGTCACTGTGATCGATGCCACCCTCTGACCAGATTGTGTGCTCAATGTCCATAGGGCCCTCCCGCTGAGGTGAAAGACCCGAGCGTTTGTGTCGTCCCCCACCTCCAGCGTTTGACATTTATATCCCTGTACTTTCTGAATGTGCCTCTTTCTCAGGCTACAATGTGCTCAGTGCCAGCAAACAATGAGGGTAAACTCGTGAGGGGGATTTTTCTTCTAATAATCAATCGTCTCGGCATATGAGAGGTGAGCATTTATCATTTTTAATTCTTTGAGACATCGCTGAAAAAATATAAACACATGGGCATCGGTAGACTCGACTGAACTCAGTATACCGATGTTCCATTCTGTTAAAATTAGAAACAAAAGTGGAATGAAAACATAAAATGCAAATATGACAACAAACATGGACCTGTGACCTCAGAGAGGCTGCAGGGAGATTGAAGAGCCAGACATTGGGCATGACAGGCCTCATCTGGACATGCCTTGACCCAAAGGTGAGCCAGTCCTGAGTCAGATGAATATGGAAGTGGCTGTGTAAATAAAAATGTGTAATAAAAACAGAAAATATGCACTTTTGACCCCTGAACTGGCCGAGAGTCTGTTCTTTACTTCATATTCTGAAGTTTTTATCAGTGTCCTTATGGTACACCCATAGTCCATCCACTTATATATAACCTATAAGTTATTTATAAGTATTAAGTATATTGCGTGAAATAATAATTTAGTTTTATTTAGGTGTCTTCAGAAATAGATTATTTTGAAAGTGAGTATTTATTTATTAAAAAGATAGATATTTTAAATTATATATAAATAATTATATATTAATTTGTTTTAGAAAATGTTAAATAAATTAGTTGCCTTCAAAAATTCACAGAATAAAATAAAAAAATAAAAAAATAAAAGCATCCAATTTTGGAATGACATTAGGGTGAGGGTGAGTATTTCTTTAATGCTCTCATTTCTTTAATTATCTCATTTTTCCCTTTCCAGATTTAGGATTTGTTTCTTGTTATATTTTGAAGAGAACACTTATGATATTGACGCTCATCTGCCAAGCAATAAACTTCTTCCAAAGAAGTTCTATCAGACTTCCCCAACACTGAGCCAGGAATAATTATCAAATAATTAATTGCACTAATGATGATTACGATTATGGTTATAATCATCTCAATCATATAATCACAGAACAGCAAGAAATATCCTTAAAGGTGGAATCTGTAAGAACCTGTCCACGTACTACATCAGCTTTCAGATGCACGTTCTAATACTTAAACTTCCTACACAGGTCGCTTGCCAGAATGTGTCTGGTTTGATGAATAGTTAGCAGGTGTTTCTTACTCTTACCGACAGCCATTAATCTGTTCGCTCAAGAGCAGGAAACGCAATGTGTGTACAGTGAGCGATGCCATTCCTCATAATTATTCATTCACGTCACTTTCTGATTGTAATGTGTCTTTTTTGGGCCCTTGGGAGGTTGTCGGAACATCCATTTACACACCAAAAGAGTTGGGAGACGAATATCCAAAGTCATTCAGCTAACAACTTTTTAGCAAAGGTGAAAGAGTGAGACGAGGGAGAAAGAGAAAGAAAGCGAGCATCTCTTTGTCATGGTAATTGTTATCAGCGAGCGAGGAGGGAGCCTCAGGTGGCCATGCCAACTTAATATCCAGCGACTTTGATTTATTGCCAGATAATCACTCCTATAATCCTCTATAAAAGATAGGATTGTTTTTGCCACCTGGCCTCTCTATGTTTATTTAACGAGACACCACGATCAGATCAATGATGTCAAGAAGAATGGCACATCTCCATGAACTTTGAAACAGCAAAGCCGTCCAAGTTATGTCTTGGATTGAGTCTTTGTTAGATTGCATTATGGATGGCTATTATAATACATTAGCCTCTCGCTAATCTAAAATGATAGCTTGGATGATGACAGAGTCTTTGTGACTTGCAATTTTTTTTGCTTTTTCTTTGTACGATGTGGTCCCTAATGACTGAAAGGCCCTTGATAAATCCGGCAATACCATGAAGGAGAACTTCGAAATTGTTCTAAAAAGCAATTTAGGCATCGACCGGAACAGTACGTTTTTATCAGATTGATGACAGCGATTTCTGTCTTGTATTGCCAAGTATTTTTTATAATAATCTGTGCAAATAGACACAAGATATCAAACTAAATGAGCTGTCATTTAAGTGTGAAATTTAAGCGGGCGCGAGACGCTAATGTACTAGTTTGTTATCTTTCAAGTGAGTTACACACGCTGAATATGTAAAGAGCATGTGCATTTTTATTATGCAGACCGTGTCGTGGTATGTTCTCCGACTGGTGTTAAAACATTTAGAACCCCCCCAAAAAAATGGTATGTTATCTTCTTTAATAGGATTTGTGGAGGGTTGCATTTGCATAATGCATTATTACCCAACAAGACGGCCATCGACGGTAAGATATAGATCTCAGCCACACACACCATTCTCAGGTCCGCACTTCATTATCCCCGATTTATTCAGCACGAGAGTCCCAGGAACATGACATCACAGTCAATGTTCTGGGAGGTTGAAGTAAATGGAAATAGGCATCTTACTTAATTAAGAAAGGCCTCGTGTCCTGCTCGATAAAAAGGGTCTGGAATTATGGCAGTCATCATAGGGCCCCATAGAGTGAATAATTGGATGTTTTAGCCTGAAAAAATAAATGATCTAGAAAATCCTCTCTCGCTGAGCCAATAGAACTAATTAAAAATGAGGCCGATATCGTCCAGTCGCACAAGGGGCGAATGTACAACTCCCAGATCGCTCCTTGATTAGCACCACGACTAATTCCAAACAGATGAATTCACTGTATCATTTCTACACTCCGTGCACACTTAATTTTATTTGCTACTTTCAATGAAGAGGGGCTGAAACTCTTTCAAAATTATTTCATTTATTTTTCTACGATGATCAGTCAAAGAAATTGCTCGGACTAATTTCATTTGCACTTTTTTCATGATCCTACATTTGCAGCCATTTTGCTGAAATGTGGGATATATTTGGGATAAATATAGAAAATATAACATTTATTAATTCTATATTAAAACCCTATGGGTAACAGGGTTGAAAATGTGGCATTTTTAAGGAATTGATTTTATAAATGGACAGCTATTTTACACAAAATATTACATTTTGGGTAAATCAAATATATATTTTTTATGAATATCAACAATTCAAATAAAATGATTACATTATGATGTATGTTAATTATTATATTATTTATGAATATATTAATACATGATAATTTTTTTCTAATTTTGGTATTTGAATTAAATGCAGTTGAGTTAGTACCAGTGTTATTTTAGTATTAATAATAGTTATACAAGTTTTTTTTTTTCATTATTATAAATACTGTGAATTGTTTGAATTATTATATTATCTATTATCATTTAAATCTTTGTTAATTTTTTTTTTTTTTGTTATTGTATTATATATATATACATTTATTTTTATTTATTTATATTATATTATTATTTTATTATTTTAGTACAAGTTCAGCTAAATCAAAAAATGGAAATAAATGTTTTCTTGGGAACTAGCTGAATTAAAATATATATTTTTTGTATGGTTTTAGCTTTAGTTTTAGTATACTATAATAACCATAGTTTCTGTCTGCAAAAATCAATATTAATATATAAATTATAGCTATTTTCCACGATAGTTATGCAATAGTTGATTGTATATTTCTAATGCAACTATTGCCTTTAACACTTAAAAATAAAACCTAAATATATAAATAAATAAAAAAACAAGACTATTCATGGAAAGTGCCACTTAGCACACAGTCTACAATTACATATGCTAGTTCAGGTATACACAAACCTCTTCTTAAAGTACACATTTTCTTCTCTTTTTGTGTTTGTTCTTTTGTTCCTCAGTGACTGACGTTAGAAAAACAAGAAAATGATGGGTATTCTGAGGGCGTAGCTATTTTTGATTCAGAGCTGAACTGCTGTTAATGCTGTCGACTCGCTCTCATCATTGGCGGTTTAAATTGAGCCACACATTAGCCGAGAATGAAGATGTCAGGACCAGGGCACCACGAAATACCAAATTACAGTGACATATTTTAGGTTATGGAGTGCATTAGCATTTCCTCTTGAAATGACATGCAAAACATAACGCATCCCGATTGAGAAAACCGCATCGAGGTAGATGCGGCCACATCATTTGGGGTTTGTTATTCAGAGCGCTCGTCGCACCCAGTTTAGTGTCATTTATGTAAGGGTGCGAGATCCTTTTGTGCCCTTTCTAGTAGGCCCAGGTGTGAAATGGCTGATATAGAGGCGATCATGGAATCTCAGCTGGTTAATGCTATCTGTGATTGATTTCTCCAGTGCCACCCATGTCTGTAGAATTGGATTTCTGAGCTCTTGCTGATGTAGATCCCGATTCGGCGAGAAAGTCTAATCTTGCCAGCAATGTGTGTCAGCAAAGCCTTTTTGTTGAACTTGTTCATTGCAAGGGAGAGAGATGAGGTGCAGCTTTGAGATGGAGACCTTATAGCCTCTCCAAATGAAGCACAAGTTCGAACAAAATAGCCGTAGTGTGGCTGCCTGTGTTGTTAAAATCACATCAATGAGACTGTAGTTGTGCACAGAGTAGCAAACAAATCACAACTTCTTTACAATGGATAGTTTAACTTAAAGTCAACCCAAAAATGAAAATTGTCATCATTACTCCCACTCATGCCGTTTAAAACCTGTATGACTTTCTTTCTTCTATGGAACATGAAAGGAGATAGTTTGAAGAATGTTGGTAATCAAACCGGTTTGGTTATTAATGTTGGTAACCAAGAGATTTTGATTAAGAATGTTGGTAATCAAATGGTTTTGGTTAAGAATGTTAGTAACTAAATGGTTAAAAATGGTGGTAATCGTCTGATGAAAATGGAATGAGTGCCACCTTAGTAAGATTCAATATTGTTCAATAAATGCCAGACCCAGGTGGATCCAGTTTAAGGTAGTGCATAGATTGTATTGTTCTAAAGTTAAATTAAATGCAATATACAACTATATTTCTCCAATATGTGATAGATGTAAAGTGACAGAGGGCTCCCTATCACATCTGTTCTGGTTTTGTCCTAAGCTGTTTGATTTTCATTCTAGCAATTTTGGGGACTTCTGAGGTACTGAACACCTTTTCAAGCACTCAACAGCAATCGCTGTTGTTGAGTATGGTCCTTGCTAAAAAGATAATACTTTTAAACTGGAAATCTTCAGATGTCCATTTTTTTCAAAACCTGGTTGTCTAAATTATTACATGTTATACGATTGGAAGGTATGCGTTTATTGGAGCCCAAACTACATTGTCAATTCCAAGCGGTATGGCAACCCTTCCTTGATTTCCTCAAGCCTGTCTAATCTACTTTTATGTAAAACTCTTCCTGCTGTATTCCAACAATCCATGTTAGCCCATTCCACCCCTTGTTTATTTTTTATTTGTTTTTTTTTGTATTCTATTGTTTAAATGTTTAGTTCTGTATATAATTACAAAAAGCTTAAAATAAAATATATACATAAAAACGAATGCTGGTAATCAAACAGTCAAGGTCATTTGTCTCAAACTCAAACTCTGCACAGTTTAGCTCCAACCCTAATCAAACACAAATGATCCAGCTAATCAAGGTCTTCAGAATTACTAGAAACTTCCAAGTAGGTGTGATTTGGAGTTGGTTGGAGCTAAACTCTGCAGAGCTGTGGCCCTCCAGGAATTGAGTTTGAGACCACTGGTCTAGGTTAAGAATGTTGGTAATCAAATGGTTTTGGTTAAGAATGTTCGTAATCAGATGGTTTCAGTTAATAATATTGGTAACCGAATGGTGAAGAATGTTGCTAATCACACCGTTTAAATTAAAATTGTTGGTAATCAAATGGTTTTGGTCAAGAATGTTGGTAACCAATAGGTTTTGGTTAAAAATGTTAATCAAATGGTTTCGTTTAAGAATGTTTGTAATTAAATGGTTTCGGCTAAGAATGTTAATAATCAAATAGTTTCAGTAAAGAATGTTGGTAATCAAACCGTGGTTAAAAATCTTGATAATATTGATAAACTGTTTTGGTTAAGACTGTTGGTAATCAAATGGTTTCGGTTAATAATGTTGGTAACCAAGTGGTTAATAATGTTTCTAATCAAACCGTTTAAATTAAGAATGTCAGAAATCAAGCAGTTTCAGTTATGAATGTTGGCAACCAAATAGATTTGGGTCCCATCGATTTCCATAGCATGGACAAAAATGCTATGGAAGTCAATGGGAATCCGAAAAAGTTTGATTACCAACATTACTATTGTATACCATTTAATTAAGAACCAACATTTAAATGAAAGTTACCAACGTTTGATAACATGATTACCATACAAGTTTGCAAACGTTGATTCAAAATATCTTTTTTTGCTAATTTGTGTTTTAACAGAATTCAATTTTCTTTGTTAATTTTTACGATAAAAATTGTTTCTACAATTGGCAATTATTTGTTGTTGGTAATCAATCGTGGAGTTTACAGGAATTACAATGCAGATTTATATATGCAGAAATTTATATTTAACTTATGGCAAAATTAGTTTAATTCCGTGTACTGTCCGGGGTTGGTTCCGGGAGCCTCTGCTCTGCCCACTGAGTCCCCTGCCCTGCCCCACCCTGGCACCCGTGGCTGCCTCTGTCTCCAGGCCCTCTTCCACTACATGGGCCTGCCCACACCGTGACAATGAATGCATGAACTAGCTTTTCAGCATCAGAAACAGTTAACATTTTCCGTAGCTTGGAAATGTTTCTAAGATGGAAGAATGCTGTTTTTGTAAGATGGGAAATATGATTTTCAAAAGATAAGTTGCTGTCTAATACAACACCCAGATTTTTGTCATTTTAACAAGTGCAGTTTCTGTGCTAATGTGGGGCCTTAAACCTGACTGAAATTCTTCATATATATAATTCTTTTGTAAGAAGGAGCACAATTGAGCACACATTTTTTTCAAAAATTTTAGACATAAACGGAAGATTTGAAATGGGTCTGTAATTTGCCAGTTCACAAAATCGAGTTTTGGTTTCTTAATAAGAGGCTTAATAACCGCCAGCTTGAATGGTTTTGGGACGTGACCTAAAGATAACGATGAGTTAATAATATTGAGAAGCTGTTCTTCTGCTACAGGTCAACTCTTTCAATAATTTAGTGGGTGCAGGATCTCATAAACATGTTGTTGGTTTAGATGCAGTGATAAGTTTATTTAGCTCATCCTGTCCTATAGTTGTAAAGCACTGCAGTATTTCTTTGGTTGAAGGGCTGTTGAATTGGCAATGGTCTGGAAGACAATCATTGACACCCTCCACAAAGAGGGTAAGACACAAAAGGTCGTTACTGAAAGGGGTGACTGTTCACAGAGTGCTGTATCAAAGCATATTAAATGCAAAGTTGACTGGAAGGAAGAAATTGGGTAGGAAGAGGTGCACAAGCAACAGGGATGACCGCAAGCTTGAAAATACCATTAAGCAAAGCTGATTCAAACACTTGAGAGAGCTTCACAAGGAGTGGATTGAAGCTGGTGCATCAAGAGTAACCACACTCAGACGTCTTCAGGAAAAGGGCTACCAAGCCACTTCTGAAACTGAAACAACATCAGAAGCATCTTACCTGGACTAAAGAGAATAAGAACTGGACTGTTGCTCAGTGGTCCAAACAAAGTCCTCTTTTCGGATAAAAATAAATGTTGCATGTCATTTGAAAATCAAGGTCTAAAGTCTGGATGAAGACTGGAGATGCACAGAATCCAAGCTGTTTGAAGTCAGTGTGAAGTTTCCACAGTCAGGGACGATTTGTGGTGCTGTGACGTCTGCTGATGTTGGTCCATTGTGTTTTATCAAGTCCACAGTCAATGCAGCCGTCTACCAGGAGATTTTGGAGCACTTTATGTTTCCATCTGCTGATGAGCCTTATGGAGATGCTTATTTCCTTTTCCAGCAGGACTTTAGCACCTGCCCACAGTGCCAAAACCACTTCCAAGTGGTTTGCTGACCATGATATTACTGTGCTTGATTGGCCAGCCAACATGCCTGACCTGAACCCCATATGGAATTTAAGGGATATTTTCAAGAGAAAGATGAGAAACAGTCGATCCAACAATCCAGACGAGCTGATGGCTCAATATTGCCTCAGCAGTGCCACAGGCTGATCACTTCCATGCCACACCTCACTGATGCTGTCAAATTTGTGCTAAAGGAGCCCTGACCAAGTATTGAGTGCATGAATGAATGTACTTTAAAGAACTTGAACTTTTCTGTTATGCCAATCCTTTCTTTGATTGATCTTATGAAACATTCAAATATTTTGAGATACTGGATTTTTGACTTTCATGATCTGTAAGCTCTAATAATCAAAATTAAAACAAAAAACTTTTTAAATGTTTCACTTTACATGTAATGCATCTAGAATATATACAAGTTTTACTTTTTGAAATGTTACAATTAAAAAAATTACTTTTTCACGACATTCTACTTTTTTTTAGATGTACCTGTAAATGAAGATTATTATTTTTACTATAGTGGTCTTTAAAAGTATGAATGGAAAGTGGATCTATCACAGCAGAAGAAAATAGGGGTTTTCAATTCATTCACTTTTTAGTCCACACAAATAGGTCTGTGACTCATGTGTGAACAAATTATAATAGATTATCTTATGTCTCTGTTTTTAATACATTTACTATATATCAGACTATGTTTCACACATTCATATGCTTTTTTTCTGCTTGGTTCTGAGCATCTGTTATCACAACATCCCTGAAGTTAAGCAAGGAAATTCCATTAATGGTTATCTCCAAAGTACAAATCAGAAATCTCTCATCCCTTGTAGGTTTGTGTGACTTCTTGCGATTTAGTTTAGAAAATTCTTGTTGACAGCCAGACAGTCAGTGAAATAAATAAATATCAATGTAAGATTCAGAAACTCATTCAGTCTTGGTTCAAAGTTGTCAAACTAAATTAGAGAAAATGGTCTTCACGCATGTAATAGTAATGATTTTCTGTCAGTTACGATAGATGAAAAACCAAGCACCCAGTAACCTCTGAAGACAACGTACACATCTAGAACAAAACAAAATATGTTTACCTGTTATGAGTTTAATATTCCATCAGATCCTGTAGTAATTGCGTGAAATGACACTGATGCTGCATAACCTTTATAGAAATAACTTTTACATTTCAGCGGGCTGTTATTTCTAAAATAAATACTTTTGGAATGCTTTAGGTGAACCTGAAAATCTAGCTGTGAATAATTTGTTCGTCGTAAGTAATTTTCAGCCTGTAAAATTTCTCATGCTGAGTGACTCCCTTGGAATCCCATCATTCATAATTCAGATCTCCTAGTTCGATAAAAACTTTATTCATATTTTAACCATTCACATTTGACTTTATCAGAGGAGCAGAGTTTTACTCAATTTCAGAGAGCAGTTTTTAATAATTTACAAACATCATCTTGCACACAAAGTACAGGCTGTTTATGAAACATTAAATTACATTAATAACCAATGTTTGCAGTTTGCTTTGCCACAAATTCGTATTAATATGTATTTTTAATAGTGAAACAAAGTTTCCCAGAATTCTCAAGCACCAAAGTTGAGACCTGCTTATATACAGATTTTATTTCTAGTGTGGCTGAGAGTTGTGTATATATATATATATATATATATATATATTCATTTGCAAAAACCGATAACTCAGTTTTTTTTAGAAATCACTTTTTTTTTTGACCACGGTCGAAATATCGTATTCAGCTCAGTACTAAATAAACAATAGCATGCATTTTGTATGAATGTTATTCATACAAAATTAATGTTTTTATTAATGTTAAAATGTTAACATTTAAAAAAAATTTTTTTATTAATGTTAAAATTATTTTTATTTTTTAATATGCAGAGCTACTAGTAGGTTAATTCCCCTGAAATGTGTAAACACTGTGGCTAGTTTTCAAAATGTTGCTTTGTTTATTTGACTATCCCGACCAGCAACAACATCTCATCTAATGGCATGTGTGTGTGTGGGGCAGGGCAAAATTGGGCATCCAATGGCAGACAGGTTCTGGAAAGCAGGGCTGCGTTCAAAAAACGGTGCAAAACGCTTATTAAACGGAAACGGTGGTGCGTTGAACACTGCTCTGATGACGCAAGTGTTGAAACTATGGCAGCTGAGAAGGCCATTCTTTGTGTTCTATTTGAAGAATTTTCGGAGCCTGATGAAATCGGTTTAAATACGTGTTTAATACTGCAAAATACGCTCGATGTTACAGTCACTGCCCTTGCCGTCCAGAATAAAAGAGAACCATCCCAATCGAGTGAAGGTATTTGTGAAAACTGTGGTTCCTAATTATTGTGATCCAACATTTGCCTCGCATTTCAGGATGAAAAGACAAACATTTCAGGTGAGGGATAATCCACGTATTACCTCTGAGACTGTGTTATGATCTATATGACCTTATTATTTTTATTTTGAGTATTAGGCTTATCATTGCTGATCACAGTTGTTGTGCTATGATATTGTAATATTTGCCATTATATAATCAGAGGAGTATAGAGAAGTTTATGAAAGTGTCGCTCCACAATAGAATAGCAAAATATATATGTATAGTATTTTTATGTTACATTAATCAGTGTCTAGCACACCTTCCTAAGGAAAGGATATGTACCAGAAGACATTGCAATTATACATGATATTTAGACAGATTTAAAACAGTTCCAGATCTATACTTGTGTTCTTATTATTTCAGTTATTTTGCCTTTAATGTAAATAAACATGTGCAAACAGTATACTTGCACTTGTGAATTTATTTTGATCTTACTTACATTTACTTACAAATTCATCATTGTCAAGTTGATATGCTATGTTTCTATAAAACTCTTACGACAAACATGTCTTCTAATATCTTCAATTGTTGCGTATTTTTGCATATACACATTTGTAAACGACTTCACTTGGATGGACCCATTGTGCGAGCGGTCTCTTTAATACCGCATGATTGGGCTGACATTTTTAACACACCCACCAAACAAGAGACAACGTATTTCAATCCTCGTTGCACACCGTTTCCAGAAAACATGTCGTTCAACCCAGAAAACGTAGCAAAACGTTGGGCACCGGTGTGAACTTGAACGTGCCTCTGTTGAAAAAGAGTGATTGTTTTGATTTTCTTGTGAGGCTAGTGCTGCAGTAAGATCAGTAATAAACTTACACTCATTCGTTCAAATTTCAATTTTAACTGTTTGATGGAGATCCGAGTACTAATCTAGTGATCCACACTTGTTTCCTCGCAATCACAATGGACCAGTCTGACTCTATTTCACAAATCAATCAATTAGTTTGCGCTGGCAGAGTGAGGTGTACAGTGTGGGACAATTAACTTGATAATTTTGCTTCACAGCTGCACGTCGTGTCCTACACTTACAGATGCACAAGTTCCCCAACCCTTAGACTTCTCCCTTCACCGCACTTATTAAACAAAGTCCTTCTTTTTCTTCCCAGGCCCTATAATGATGTACTACTCCAGCAGCTTGTGTGGCTGTGGCTGGAATTTCAATTCCATCCCCGTCTCAGACATCTTCTGAAGCAGCGCGGAAACACAAACGGAGGTTCTGTCCATCCAAGGGTGAGAATTATACACATCTCTTATCAAAATAAGGGATTCGGCCATGACAGGCCAACTCGCTTTGATGTCGCCGAGAGGCTTCGCCACACACTCCAGCGTAATTGTTCACTTTGAAATAATAGCTTAGTGATGTTTACGGCTCAGATCTTGAAAAGTCAGCGTGTGCGAGAGGAAATCTGTTTTGGAGGCGTGCTCTTTTGAAGAAGTTGTAAACAAGACTCGGGGTCTGAGATGGATATCTGTTAAATGATCCCCTCTGTTTTGGACCTTGTAGTGGTTTTATCAGCACCTCTTATCAATCTCAGCAGATGCCGATCAAACGAGTGTCTGCTTAGTGCCGTTTCGATGACAGATCCCTGGTCGCTTGAAGGATTCTGGGTTATGTTTTTAAGGTATTTTCCCTCACCAAACCAGGAACACATCCCGGAGCTGCGTTTGGAAAGCAGCTGGTGTTGTTGATAATGTGTCTGAAATATCATTTGTCATTTATGCACAACCTTCAAAGTCATGCAAAACACCCTACACCCATTGCCTTCCCGCTCTCGTTCTCTCCCGCACATTCATTTTCTTTGGAAAGTTCATTTCTTCTTCCCTAGACTTCATTTGTGCTTTGTGTACAATTCCAAAAAAAAAAAACGTTTTCTTAATCAGTATTTTTATCTTGATTTCAGTAAAATATCTAAAGATTCTTAAAGGGACAGTTCAGCCAAAAAATAAAATTCTGTCATTTACTCACCTTCAAATTGTTCATTTTCTTGAAGAGTTTATTTATGTTGATAAATGAATGTTGGTAACCAAACATTGTTGATCCCCATTGACTTCTGAAAACATGGAGAAAAAAAATACTTTGGGAATCAATGGGGACCAAAAACTGTTTGGTTACCTCGTTCTTCTACAGTAACTTAGTTTGTGTTCAGCTAAATTAATTAATTAATACACATTCGTAACAGCTTGAAGATGAGTTATTGATGACAGAATTTTCATATTTGGAGTGAACTCTCTTTAGATCAAGATACATTTACTTTAGAAGCAAACTGACATAAGAAATAACATTTCCTGAAGAAATTAACAACATTAAGTGACTTTATGGTTAAACAAGAACAAATATCTGCCCATAGGGTAAAACTTGTTTCCTATATAATTAAGCTGATCTTTCTGACCCCATTGGCAGATTCTTGTTTTAGATATAAACTTAATTTTCATAAAATATATAATGTATTGTTTTCATTAAAAAATCTAAAAAATGCGACCCCATTAGCAGATTTTTTTCTTGTTTTCAGTATAAACTCAATTTTTATTAAAATACAGTATACATATATAAAGTATTGTATTATGAAATTAATGAATGAAATAATTACTTTTTGCATTAAACCAGAACAGATATCTACCAATAGGGTAATATTTATTTCTTTGAATTAAGTATTTTTCTTGAAGAATAATGTCACCTAATTTTGATACATTTTTAAGAAAACAAGACTTAATAATTTTGTGTCAAATAAATGTATCATGATTTAACAATGTGTATGTATTTTTTATTTGAAAACAAGTAAAATATACTACATAAAAAATATTTGATTGTTTATTTTTCTCCCCAGTGTAATTGTGAGTAATAATTGTCAGTCTAGATCAATAATGTTTTGCTCTGCCGATGGTTCTATGATGTAACCGGACAAGTTTTTTTTGATGCAGGATATCATCTGTGCATTTATTTATTTAGCATAAGTGGCCGTGCAGCTGTCCGACCCCTGAAAGTGCTTTCTGGTTTGTTGTCTGTGAGAATTACAGCCCAATTAGTCACTCAAACCACTAAATATTTCATAAAGTCATTAGCATGTGATCAGTCTGGGGGTAATTTTCATGAATGACAGTGATTACCACAAATTACCTTTTCCTATTGGTGCATGTATCAATTTTTAATGGCACAAACGCCACGCCAACATGGTTATGTCAGCTAAATTGTTAATTGTTAAAATCTGATTACCCGCAGATAACAGACCCCACATTGACACTGATGATTGAATGATATTGTACGATATAAATCAAACAATCTGAAGCTCACAAGACATAGTTAATGCTGTTTTGGGGTGGAATTTTTTTATTTTTTGTAGCTTCCAAAGAACAAAGATTTTTTTCAGTGAAAGTAGAACATTACAAAGCTTTTTATTGGCATATTCCTGTGAAGAAATATCAAATTACGCAATAATGTGAATAGAACATAATAGGCAGAAAATTAAGACCGAATTAAGCAGGTCAATTTGCAAGAAAAAGTTACATAATTGCAAGTTTTAAACATGTTTTCCTTTGATTTTCGTTTTAATTACATTTACATTTACATTTATGCATTTAGCAGACGCTTTTATCCAAAGCGACTTACAATTGCATTCAGGTTATACATTTTTAACATACAGGTTATACATAATTAACTATAATAATCCTGGCACAAATGTCAAAACTATTAATTACTTAGGCATGTACTGATTAAATTCATCAGTAATCTATATATACATTCACTTAAAATATAACCAAGACATACTACAATCATACAACAAATCCCACTTGTTTATGAACAACGTGCTTTAAAACTGTAGCTAATATAATTAATAACTGCAAGAGTATTTGCACGCATGGGTAATTGCACAGACACTGTAAGGCAATTATAGTGCAGGATAATGAATGCAATACATAGAAAAGTGTTTCAATTTCAAGTTTATTTTAGAGCTATGCCATGTCTCGTAAGCAAATTAAATGTAAAACTTCTGAGAAAATAAAAATGGAAATTGCTCTCCTGAATCCACTGACCTACAGCCAAATTACATAATCTATATTTAAGAATATGCACCGTTATGCAATATGCATAGTTATTTAAAATGCAACATTTTATGACTTTAAAATACCATCTTTGCACTCAGGACTAAGAATTGTAAATTATGTGCAGAAATCATGATTGACACCGCTGCGATGCTCCAGCAGAAAGAGGGGCAGATGACTTCACTGAGGGCTGCTTTCCAGGATGGGCTGTGACATTTCCTCCCTGCGTCTCTGCTCTCATCCAAGGCCTGACCGCCCCAGGTCAGACTCTCTTAGATGGAGTTTATTTCTGTTGGTCAGTTGGCCTTTAAGAACACAGGGTCCTTTGAACACGCAGGCCTCAGTGGCGTCTCTCTCTCTCTCATTTCACTCTCAACAGGAATTATTATAGAGCTTATGGTGTTTATCACCTGGTACCTGCTCTGTCGAAAACACATTCCATAAATAGGGTACAAAACAGGGCTTGAAAATATTAACTTTTTACCTGTTTAAGTTTTATTTAACATATTTAAATAAATAATACATTAAATAAATAATACATATTTAAAGTTTGTTCATTTATTTGTTTAATTATTATTATTATTATTTATTTTTACAGTAGTTTAAGTTTATTTGTGCATTTTAGACTCAATTGCCAGTCACCTTTTCTAGAGTGTGCAAAAGAAGAAGTTGCAGAAAAAAAAAAAATAAAGACAACTTAAGACAGACTTACTGTGAGCTATGAAGTTGTTAATCAATTGTTTTGTTGAAGCCACAAGCCAACATTATTTTAACTTACAGACTTTTTAAAACCCCTATAGGAAAATTGAAGCAATGTTTTTAGGATACTACAAATTGAGTCATTCTACTCTTTTGGTGTGCTGTTTTTCGAATGCTATATAGTAGGGAAGCACACATATTCAGCAAGTATTGCTGAATGAATCAGAGTATTTGAATAAATTGATTGAGTGACTGATTCAATGTGTCACTCAGTAACTTGTAGATTTTTTCCTGAATAAATCAGCGTTTTTGAACAAATCGATTGAGTGAATGCTTCAATGGATCACTCAGTAACTTGTTCCATTCCAGAATCAATCAGCGTTTTTAAACATTTACGTTACATTAAGTCATTTAGCAGACGCTTTTATCCAAAGCGACTTACAAATGAGGACAATAGAAGCAATCAAAACCAACAACAGAGCAACAACATGCAATTGCTAAGTCTCGGTTAGCCTAACGCAGTACACGTAGAAAGGTTTTTTTTTTTTTTTTTTAGATAGTAGAAAAGTAGATAGATTAGAAAAAAGAGAGTTAGTGTTAGTTTTTCAATAGAAGAAAAAACTAATTGATTGATAGAATGATTTATTAAATCACTCAGTCACTTTTTTCATGCCTTAACGAATCAGCATTCTTCAACAAATTGGTTGAGTAAATGATAGACTGAGTCACTCAGTCGCTTGTATAGTTTCTGATTTAATCAGCATTTTTGAACAAATTGGTTGAGGGCTTAGTTCAATGAGTCACTCAGTCACTTACATTGTTTCGGAATGATTCAGTGTTTTGAACAAATCAGTTGACATACATGTATCATCAGCTATTAGTTTAACATAAACTAGTTTAACTATACAACATGCATAAATATTAATTGACAAATCCCAAAAGACTAATGCACAGATATCGAGTGATACAAACAATGAAAATCCCAATGTTGTTGAACTGTATAGTTCTCACAAAAAAGTGTCACATTTGTCAAAAAGATCATTACAGTGCACCCTTCATTTGCTCCCATGCAAAGCATGTGTAGTCCGTTATACCTTCCTTTTTCAGCATTTCAGTTGAGTAAGTGTCATATTCTCTCACCTCATTAGCAACATAATGTTCACGGCGAATAACGTTCAGATCTGCGCCGCTAAAACCACTCGTGGGGCCAAATGTTTTCTCATATTTCCGTCTCCCTATCTTTTTACCTTCACCTCACAACCTTACTTACAATACAGCTACCTGATGCATGTAGACCCGCAGATAATTTATGGAAATTGATGGCCGGTTTTGCTGTGTGATCTGGAGCAGTGTTCAAGATAATTATGAGCTGCAGTAAAGACTCTGTCTTACTCAGTGAATACATGCATAAAACTCAGATTAATGAACTGATTCAATAAATTGGATCCACATCACCTGTGTTGAAGGATGTCTCTCAGACATCAGAAGAAGTCATAGCATTTTGAGAATCTCATTAAGTCATAGCGTTTGATAAATGGTGTATTACTGTTAAAGGGCATGATGTGTCAATAGTGTTTTCAGGAAGAAGTTTGTCACCACTTAACTATTTTAGGTTGATACTCAGCAGAGCATGTGAGCGAAGCGGAGCGGTGTGACGCTCAGCTCAATATTCCGCTTTGTGTGTGTGCCTCCGCTCAGTTGCTCACGGCCAAAGCAAACACTCCGCTAATGTTCCGCTCACGCTCACCGGTAAACCAAATCCCGCTCAGATCACGCTCTGACATTAAATGTCACCAGTAGGCCTATTTTCCCCCGTTTACAATGAAATTATTGAATAAATGTCTCAATTAAAGCAGTAGTCCGATAAGTAACGGTTATGTTTCAGCGTGACGTTATTAATTTAAATGTATTAAATTAAAATTATTAATTTAAAAACGTGTCTTGTTTTTGAAGCCACTTAGCAAACTTTCGTAAAAAAATGTAATAACTGAAAAGTATACTTTTACATTAAAACACCGCTTCAGTTTTTATGTAAACATTCAAAACACGCACACAAGATGAAATGCAGATATAGAATTTCACAAAATACACCTTGCTTATCAGGCTCATGAAAGCACACACAAGATGAAATGCACTTAATTAATTATTTTGTTGCGTAAATAAAAGAAACACACTTTCTAAAATTAAAATAAACTAAAACTGCGGGGAAATGCGGTCTAATAAACCGCCTTTCAATCTTCACAGAATTTTAGAATTTGGTTTTAGAAACACTAGCTTAGACAAACTATTGCTTAGCCTATTCCACAGATTCTCGAACTAGCAAATTACCAAAGGGCGTTTTGGGCTGAGCAAGCGGCGCTGAGCGTATTGAGCGAGCGGAGCGGAATCTTCAGAAAGACGCTCTCCGCTCTGAAGGAAATATGATCGCTCCGCTCGGGCTCCGCTCCGCTCACATGCTCTGATACTCAGTCAGTAACTCACAGAGATAGGTAGGGGCCAAATAATTTCGAGATTTATAAACAAGGAGCAAAGTTTTATCAGTGGAGCATATAAGCAGATTTTGAGAAAGTGTGCAATGAGGTATGATGCAAATTATTTTGTGTAATTGGCCAAAACATAAAAGGTATGATTATCAAGAGTGTGTTAAATTTAACAGCTAAAAAATAGCTATATTTTAGTAGTTTCGAAGACTTTCAATATGTTAAGAGTTCGCCTTCTAAAACCCGAATTCTGGTAATGTTGGGACATTTTTTATATTAAATGAAATCTAAAAGACTTTCAAATTACATGAGCCAATATTTTACTCACAATAGAACAGAGTACATAAAAAAATTGAAATAGAGAAATGTTCAACTTTTATCTACTAAATGAACTCATTTCAAATTTGATGCCTGCTAACTCAAAAAAGTTGCCAGGGAGGCAACAAAGTGCTGAAAAAACAATAGATTTTGAAAAGATTCAGCTGGGAGACTATCTAGAAACTAATTAAGTTAATTGGCATCAGGTCTGTAACTTAATTAGCTATAAAAGGGATGTCTTAGAGAGGCAGAGTCTCTCAGAAGTAAAGATGGGAATCGGCTCTCCAATCTGTGAAAGAGTGCATACAAATTTTGTGGAATACTTTAAAAACAACATTCCTCAACTTCAAATTGCAAAGACTTTGCAAATATCATAATCTACAGTGCATAACATCATCAAAATATTCAGATAAACTTGAGAAATCTCTGTGTAAGGGACAAGGCCAACGACCTGTGTTGGATGCCCGTGGTCTTCGGGCCCTCAGGACACTGCACCACTATGTGAACATGGTCCATAAGCGCTGTCATGTCCTGTGGCCAAGGCTCATTTAAAATGGATTCTGTCATGGTCAGATGAGACATTCTTGTTGGATATCACGGACGCCGTTCCTCCGGGCTAAAGTGGAGGGAGACCTTCCAATGAGTCAGTCAAAAGCCAGCATCTCTGTATGCCAATACGGTATGGGCAGCTGTCATGTTTTGGAAGGCACTATGAATGAACTTGAAAAGTATATAAAGCTTAGACTACGTCCATTCAGAAAAGACCTTGTGTATTTCAGCAGGCTGCAAAACCACATCTGCAGCTATTACAACAGCATGGCTTCGGGCCAAGGCTCATTTAAAATGAGTCCGGGTGCAAAGTGGAAAAGTTGGCCTGCCTTCAGTCCAGATGAGACATTTCACTTGTAGATCATTTGGCCTCAATAAACTTCCAGCGTGTTATCCGAGTACTTCAGTTCAAAAGCCAGCATCTCTGATGGTATGGGGTGCATACAGTGCATACGGTATGGGCAGCTGTCATGTTTTGGAAGGCACTATGAATGTTGAAAAGTATATAAAGGTTTTAGAACGTCCACTTTCAGAAAAGACTTGTGTATTTCAGCAGGACAATAAGACCATGGAAGAAGATACTGCACATCAATAAACTAAAAGTACATTCAAAGACGACATGAATTCTGTCAGCAGATGAAACATTATAAGGCAAGAATGGGCAAATGCTTCCAGAAAACTGTATCAGTTTAAACACAATGGACTGCCCCCTTATGTCCCATATTTTGAGACTGTAGCATGTAAAGCTCTATTGTGAATAGAATATTGCCTCATGTGATTTTAAATTATTTTAGTTTTTATTTTATTCAAATTTAAAAAATCGTCCCAACATTTCTGGAATTTGAGTTGTAAATAAAGAGCCAGTTTTCAATTGGCAAAGTCGTTGTGTCACTGCAGCTGCCGTAGAAGCTCTTTTTAAGAATCTTAAACACAATTTTGGCAGATCATGTCTCATATGTTTGCTGATATTAAATAAGTTATTTAAATGTGAATGTGGCAAGCATTTGTTATGTTTTCAGGATTCTCCCATTCAAGAAAAAGGGACTTTGATTCCCAAAATAGCTTTCTGGAGACATTGCAAATATGGCCATCGAGTGAACAGACTTTCCTTGAAAGGAACTTTAGAAGAAATTAAAAAAATACACTATGAACCTCTTTTTGGTTCAATTTGTCATTATTATTATTAATTTTATGCCAATAATATTTTTGTTGGACGAACATCTTATATCACAGTAATGTATCACAATGGTATTCAATAATCAAAATTATGGAAGCTTCACTATAAAAAATGCTGGGTTAAATACAACCCAGTGCTGGTGTTACGACCTGAGTTTCTTGTATTTGCTGTGTTTTTTTGTGTGTGTTCTTTCTCCTCCCTCTCTTGTTCTGTCTGATCTCTGATAGGATGTCCACTGATTGCGGTGTACGATCACCGTTGGTGGTTTAGACGAGGCGTGGTCTTTATAAGGACACCGCCGGCATTCAATGTGAAGTTCATTGTAGGTTTGGTCGCGTTTGGTTGAGAGCTCCTGGATCCCTCAAATTTGTTCCTTTCAGGTGTAGTTTAAAATCTGTAAATAATGTTCATTCTTTCTTAACGAAGTATTCTAAGAACGTGGAGCAAAGGGGTGTCCTGCTGTTTTGTTTTGGCTGTTTGGTTTGGGTTCTGTTTTGTGTTAGGCAGTTAGGGAAGTAAAATGTATTTCTAATTTTGATATTCGACTAGGTTATTTATTTATCCTCTTTCCTTTCTAGATTTGTTTTGTTTGTTTTTTGACCTTCGGGACACCTTGAAGAGATGCTCTTAATTCCACTTGTTTGTATTAAATAAATCGAATCACTTTCTTTGACCAACATCGTGTATATGTTTGATTATCGACCAGAGTGTATCATGTTTGGGGATTCCACAACCACAACCCAGTTTTATTATGCCCTGTTTAGAGACTATCTTAGAGACTGGACGAACCCATCAATTGGGTTGTTTTGACCCAGCGGTTGGGTTACTGCCCAGAAGGTTGGGTTAAACAATTAACCCAACTGTTGGTTGAAAACAACCCAGCATGTGTTCTGTCCAATATTTACCCAGCACCAGGGCCGGCTCTAGGCATGGGCAGGGGTGGGCTAAGCCCACCCAAACGTCTGTCTTGCCCACCCAATCAGAATGTAGGTAAAGACAGCGTGACTCATTTTTATGATTTGTGTATTGATTAAAAGCAATCTGAGGCGGGCTCTGTGTTGAGAAGTTCGAGTAAGGGCTGTAGAATGCCCCGACCAATCACAAAATAACACCAGTAAAATTGCAGTATTTTGATTGGCTGAAAGCAACGGCGCGGTTTACACTCACAAAGCGGGCGGCTTCAGTGACAGTCACGGAGAAGCAGACGCTGACAGTCTCGCAAGCGATAAAGAGCGTTAAAAAGTCATAGTATTTGCGTGTAAATGCAATGCATAGATTTTTGGTGCCTAAAGAAGCCTAGTGGCTCCAGCAGCAGTGACCATGGTGTGGCTGCTGTTGCTTCACAAACTTCCCCAGCTCCCGCTTCAGAAACACGTCCGACTCCTTCCACCTCAGTCCCCCAAAATCTGTATAATATAAATGTTAAAAATAATATCTATCTATCTATATATCTATCTATATATCTATCTATCTAGAGTAGATACCAAAGTGTAAAAATACTGTATGATATAAATATTATAAAAAAAGATCTATCTATCTATCTACCACCACAACCAAACCCCCACAACAATTGCCACCCAGGACCACAACCCCCAACAACAATTGCCCACCCAGGATATCTGTCCGCCCACCTATTTATAGCTGGCAAGAACCGGGCCTGCCCAGCACTGGGTTGTATTTAACCCAGAATTTTTTAGTGTTATTTTTTGCCACCGTGACCCTTTTTTATGAATTCTGAGTTAACATCTTGCAATTCTGATTTCATTTTTTCTCAGAATTGTGACTTTATCTCTTGCAATTCTAACATATTTCTTGCCATTATGAATTGTAAAATAAAAACTGACAATTGTGAGATATAAACTCTCACTTCTGAGAAAAGATGTTAACTCAGAATTCAAAGGAAAAAAGGTGAAAATGTAATACATTTAGAAGAGTTTATATCTTAAGAAACAAAGTTGCATTTACGCTTTTAATTAATTATTTATTTATTTGTCTTCCATACAAACTATAATATTTTTTCTCTGAAAATAAAATAAAAATATGACTTCATAATACTTAGTAACTTAATGTGTTCTGTAACATTTGACTTCATTGGGACAAGCCCTGCCCTGTATTTTCACAGTACTTCAATGTTTTTGTCACTCTAGCAAATACAAGCAGTCCTGCCGACTGATAGCCATGCAAATACCATGGTATAAATCACACTGAAAAGCATAAAGCATAGTTTAATGTATTTCGTCACACAGTATATAAGCTACTATCATTTTGGCTTGCCCTAGTTAATATGCAGGCTACAAAAAAGTAGCTTCTTCATATCTGTGAACCCATTACTAATAAGACCAAACCTTCATCTTCCAGCGACTAAAAACACTTAAACTAGGAGTTCAAGGATCATTTATTAGCATTATGTTTGAGTACATACAATAAAAAGCGATGACCTAAGGAGTAGCCTCTGAGGCAAAGTTGTTAAACATTGGGTGGCATCAAGACGTCCTGGGATGTTCTTACTTCGTTTGGAAATCGTGACTTTTTAGTCCATAAAAGGAATGCATTGGGCTAATGTTTCTCTCATTTTATTTCCCAACAGAGACAGGAACGTTTAGAACTAGTGCAACACAATTATTGAGATTCTTTCAGATAAATGATAATTCCGACATAACTTTGAAGCATTAGCAAATTCTACGTATTATTCCCGTTGTTTGGTCCCAAACAGCAACGACTACCATTTTGTTGGTCACGTTGGGCTACATAGCTCTCCCCATGATGAAATATGATCTGATTATCTATGATTTTGCAGCAATTTCCCTTTCAGTGAGAGCAGAAGAATTACTTGATGCCAAAATGTTTAGAATTTTCCAGACTTTGGAGGGGTTTAGAAAAAAATGCTATGAAAACACTCAGAAATGTACTTTTGTACTTTTATTGTTGATTTAAGACAATAGTCTCCGTAATTATAATTGCAGCCAGAATATAATGACGTACATTTCAATTTATGTTGCACTCAAATGCACCACATAAAAAAATGAAAATACTAAAAAGCACTATATAAAGGGAAGGAATTGTTGTCATGGCAATAGCAGGGCATTGATGGTCTTAGCAGTTAACAGTGAATCCCTTAAAGAGCAGTCCTTCAAAGAAAGACACTACTCATTAGCATGCATTATTACCGAGCTAACATTAGCTATTGATTTCCACATACTTAGCATGTTCTGTAACTCACTTGCCAGGCCTGTCTCGAACACTTTTTCTCAATGCATCTCGTTCCCCAGACAGACATAGTTCCTACCTTTTGATTTATTTATTTACAACCAGACTCTCTTTCTTGTTTCTGTAAATTGAATTAGTTTTAAGCCTAACGTGGAGCTTTTTGAATCAGGCTTAAGTTTCCCAGAGAGACGAATTGTAATCGTCATCACTTATTTCCGAGGTTTTGTGGGTTAGCGTGGTCCTTTGAGATGACTGGGAATGCGTTTAACAAATAGATTCCTCCAGTTATATTAAACTTCTTTGTTCTGTTTAATAAAACACTTTTGGTTATCTGAGATGATAATGGTTTATTGGAATGCTAAAGGTCATGATGGCTACCTCCGCTAGAAAGCACCCTTACACCCATTAAACACAGTAGAACAGCAGTGATTGGAAATCGAAACTCTGTGCTCGGAAACCGAGGGCCGCATGAAAGCGAATGGAGCAGGGGGTCCACAGTCAGACGCAGCAGGGTGTATCAGACCAACTCATAGATGTTGGTGATTTTCTTTCTTTCAGTATATAGATCACTGTTTATGTGTATTGATGTCTTCCGTCGCCAATAGCGATTGGTGCAAGTTGTGTTAAGTTACCAGCCCAAAAGGTTAACTGATTCTAGAAAGTTTTTTGCTCTTTGTCATCAATTTCATTTCAAGATTTGTTTTGTTTTGTTTGTTTTTTTATATGGGGGACAAACCTGTATAGTTTGTAGAGTTTTAATTTGTATTTTTTAAACAAAATAATTAATATTGATTACATTAAAAGTATAAAAAATAAAAAAATAAAGTAGGGGTGGTACTGATTATGTTATTAAAAAATAAAATAAAAAAGCAAATTAGATGATTTTCAGACCTTTGGACCCCACTTAATGGCAAATAATACATCATATGGTTAAAATATGAAAACTTGAATAATGTAGCATACATATAAATAAAAATCACTTAGACATTTTTATTAGAAATAAAAATATTTGTATTCTTTTTTTTAGGAAAAAGTTTCAGATTGCATAGTAAATCGTGATACAATTTTTTCATTCTTTTAATATGAAAAAAACTATTTTTTTTTCATTGCTTTATTTTTGATGAAAAAGAAACGTTTCAGATTTAAAAATGTAAAATCAGGAAATTTTTTTCATTTTGTTTTCCGTCATCTTGACAATTTTAATAATAAAAAATATATATTTGTTAATTTTTTAAAATATTATTATTATTTTTTTTTTTTTTGTTTAAAATGTTATTTATTTAATCAAAATAATATTTTTTACTAAGTAGTTGTTGGTGCTATTCAATTTTTTTTTATTTGTATCATAAACACAAAAATACAGTTTTTACACTTTCAGATTGTGCTTTATGACATACAATACATAATATGGCAAAATAGGTGACACAACTTGAATAATGTATCATGCACATCAAATAAAAAAAGACCTCTACATGTGTGCTGGAAGTGAATTAATTCACCTGAAACGATGTGCACAGCTGCGCTGAGCATACAGAAGGCACATCATCACTTAACCTGGCCTCATGCGCTCATATATTGTGCCTGTCCAGGTTAATATTTATTGTGGACATACTTGTCCTGTCAAAACAGCTATAGGTCACAGGAGAACTCTTACAGCATGTTGCTTGACTGGACTGACTAGCTTTATTCCCATGGGGCATGATTTGTGTAGGCTCCCGTGTGCAATAAGTGAGTGAAGGGGATGCTGGGAAGGGTATGGTGCTGGACCCTCGAGACCAGCAGACGGGTCGCACTAACTAACTCCATCCGCACGGAGCGGTTAACAGGCCATAACACCGTACAAATAAGCTGAAGGACACTTATGTGTGTGCGAGATGCCAAAAAAGCTAAAAACGAGTCAGTAGGAAAGAGGGCAGGAGATTTTTCTCTCTGGCGTATACCTGGTGTGAGACTTGCCATTTCCTCAAATCTGAAACTGCAAGAAAAAATATGCCTGGCATTTGGAAAAACTGCTGAATCCAGACCTCCTTGGCAAGTTCGAACACTTTCTCAACTATTACAAAAAGTTCAGATTTAATGTGAAAATCTTCTTGACCGGTTTGCAGAAAGGAGTAAAATGTTTTTCCGGCAGTGAAGAACATGTTGCAACCATTCTAGCATTAATTTGGAGCTTTCCACATGTCTTGCACACTTTTTCTGCATTGGTTGACAGGGCAATTTGGCATAATTATACAAAATGATTGAAATATGGTAAAATGCATAAAATGGGAGTGATTTTCTTCCCGAGAGAAGAATAGCTCAGATGTTGCTTTTTGTGTTTTCGGAGACTTAACTGAAACGTTGCTATGAGAGTTCAGTTAAATAGCAACTTTGTCTCACTTGTTTTTCCCCCAAGTAAAGTAAAAATGGGAATTTGATTCCTCTTAATGATTCTGGTTCCTTAATGATTATTTTAGCAAGAGGAAAATAGTTCATGTTGCTCCAGAGATTTAATTGAAATGTTAATGGGACTTCAGTTAAATAGCTACTTTGTCTCAACTGCTCAGTTTTTCCAGACTTTGAGATTTAATTTGAATTCAATATATATTTAGGAGGAAGCAAATTCAAATCCTTACTCAATTTATTTCTATATAAACTGGTTATCCAAAGTTTGGAATAATTACAATTTCTAATGTTTTTAATCAAGACTTCATTTATTTTAACAAAATACAGTAAAAACAGCAATGCTGTGAAATTAATACAGCCTAAAATAAATGTTTTATTTATTTTTCAATTAAATGTATTCTTGTGATGGCAAAGCTGAATTTCAGCATCATTACTCCAGATCCTTCTGGATTAGTCACATGATCCTTCAGAAATCATTCTAATATGCTGATTTGCAGCTCAAGAAAAAAATATATTATTGTTAATGCTAACAGTTGTGCTGTTTTTTGTTGTTGTTTTTGTTTATTTTTTATTTAATTTTGTTTTGGAGGGGGGGGGGGTTGTATCGTGTGTTTATTACATGGCCAAAAGTGTACACAAAGAACAGTCTCCAACATTAGGCAGTTGCAGATGCATGGATTTTAGCCCAAGGTCCAGTGTCAGTGAAGATCAGGGTTATTGGATCGATTCCCATGCTCTGGCAGCGGCAGTAACACAGGCCGGTCATTACAGGTGAAAGATTAAACTGTGCGCTGGATTTCCTGCATTCAGTGCACAGCACATCGATAACATCTCTCTCATGGCCTCTTATGCTGTTGGCTAGCGTGATTATATTGTGCTCTTGGGGGGTCAGGTCAGATGAGTTGAGTCAGATTTGTATAGAGGTAGTGTGAGTTCTCACAAGGTGAAGCGTGCTTTTTTGCTTTAATAATGTAACATCAGAAAAAAAAACTGCTTGGCTGTTTTCTCTTGGGCACACATATATATTTATATCATCCTTAGGTCATTCAATATGTTAATGAGTTTGTTTCTTCATTGGAACGGATATGAGAGAAATTTAGTAACACATCACTTGCTCACCAATGGATCCTCTGCAGTGAATGGGTGCCGTCAGAATGAGAGTCCGGACAGCTGATAAAACTCAAACTCATCTACATCTTGGATGGCCTGAGGGTGAACAAATGGTCAGCAATTTATTTTATTTATTTTTTGTTGAGGAAGAGGGGGGGTTAAATGAGGTTCTTTAACCATGGTAAAATTACTGTAACACATAACAATAAAATACAATCCTAAATAACTACATTTATTAAAAATAACATTACAAAAATGTATAAAATAAACATTAATTTTGTCCTACATTCTATTAATCTATAGCCTGTTCCATTCCTCTAAAAGCCTGTCATTTCAGATATGATTCCATTACAGATCAGTGCTGATAGGGACGGAAAGAGGCGGGAAAACGGATCCTTATTCTGTCTGTCACTTTGACCTCACGTTCTCCTGACGGTACTCCTCCGGGGCCTGGGTCACGGTATGAAGAAGACAGTGACCATTCTTGCAGTTCTCCTAGGAAAACCAGGGATCAAAGGTCAGTGGTCAGAATATAGCTGGGAGAAGCCATCGGCAAGCGTAGTAGCTGTCAGGCCGATGAGCTGTTGTTTTGTCATGCAGCCATTTAGGTTCCCAGACAACCTCTGTCCCGAAACGACCTCTTAAATTAGTATAACTTCATGTCAGTTCAGCACAAGCAGTTACTCAACTAATTTTACTCCTAAATCTTTTAAGTAATTTGAGGGCACCATTTCATATGCCATCTGAAAATTATTACACAGCAATAAATGGGACATAAGGATTCAATGTCAATGAGTAAAATTAATCTATTGTGACTAAAGCTGATATAAAATCAGCGAGAAGTGCGTTTTAATCATTCTTTCAGTAGGATCTCGCTGCTGTCTGCCAACATAGAGAAAACATGAACCATGCCAATATATCTAGGGATGCACTGCCATAAACAACATTTTCAAATGGTAAAAGATATGCTTAAAATATAAACACAATAAACAAAGTGAAACAAACTGACAATTAAAAAAATGCATGTATATATTTACAGATTACCTCTTATCAGTATATTTGTATATGTGTGTGTGTGTATATATATATATACTATTAAGAGTTTGTGAGTGAATGTGTGTTTGTGTGCGCGCGCAGTATATATGCTATTTTAGACAATATCAGTAGTTATTTTTGGTTATGTACACACATTAAATAAGGATATACTATATATTATATATAAATACATTCACTTTGCAGTATCTTCAAAATGTTAATTATTTTACCAAAATAAGAGGGATAGTATGTTATTTTTTATTTAAACCTGCAGTCTGTAACTCTCTTTGGTTCAAAATGATCCAAAATCAATATTTGAGCAAGTACATAACCAGCCAGTGTTCAAAACTATCGCCTTACATTAGCCCAAGTCACAAAAGTGAGCTTATAATAATGTTTTCTAATTTGAGTGGTACGGGTATATTTTTGAGTCATTACGTCACTTCTGTAAACATAAAGAAGTTGTCCCGACTTGTAGGCTATCGCATGTGAGGATCCTGCAGGTGGTGGATCGTTTATAGCCTTTTCTCACAGCAGCTAGAATAATTAAATTAATAATTTTGAAGGCGGATTGTAATCCAGAAAGGATTATGTGTTTATTAAACACATGTGAATGAAGTTAAATTATATTCCCGTTTTAAAAGTGCTAATTACAGATAGCCTGGGATTACACAAGATTTGTATTTTAAAGAAAACTAGTTCGAAGAGAGCATAATTGCTTTTTGGGTTCAAATAATTTCTTAATATGAAATTCGAATGACATGACAATTAGATTAGATTGTACAGAAATTGAAATCTACACGTTAACACATACAATACTCATAGTCATGCAATGCTGATGTTGTCAACATTAAACATTTGAGAATAAATTATAACAATACAATAATAATTTGCACGGTTTGGTGTGACATGCTTTCGTTAGATTTAATGGTAGCGCAATGCCTCAGTTGGTCTTTTGTGACTGTTCAGATTTTAAACCTTTCCAACAACGACTGTGATTTTAAGATCCATCTTTTTCACACACAACTATTGCAAAAATGTGAGAGGCTGATCTCAACAAAAAAGCTTGCCATTAAGAGGAGGGGTGTCTTTGAACAGTTGATGATTTGTGCATTATACCAGTTTCCCAGAAGACGAAGAATGCCATGACATTCCAATTATAATTTCACAAGACATCTTTCAGCAAGTATTTTAATGTGATGCAGCTTTAACACTAATAAGATATTTCACATAAAATAAATGCACAAGAGAAAATAAGCAAATGTTTATTACGCCTGTGGGATGACCTCTGTAATAGCATGAGTCCCTCCTGAACAGTTAAAATGCATCCTCCAGGTTTATTTGCCTGCATCTTTTGTATAGACTGTGCCATGTACAAGTCCCACCTTTGAGAATGAAGATGTCCCAGCGCTACAGAAGATCCCTAGACCCTTCCATCTCTTAATGCAGTGAAATCAGTGAACTTTTTGTAATAGTTGCATGTACAAGTAGAAAAGATAGATCATTTAGGTCTAATATAAAATGCATTTTCTATGATCCCTATTTTGAATACTGCAAGATTTACAGATACTGCAACATTTTGAAAATACGTTCTTTTGAAGTTCTACAAGAACAAAATAATTTATTCAAACTAATGTGTTTGCCCTGATTGGTCCAGTGTATTTCCAGAGGATCAATTTCAGCCGTTAATGGCTTCTGCCACGACCGTCCTCATAGAAGAGCTGCTTCCCTAAGAGCCTTTAATTGTCTGGCCAATCTGAGATATGTGTCTTTCACTGCACGTTCGTTTTTTAGCATTATTTTGTTATTGCCACGTAATTGCACACATCTTCCGCCTCAGCGTAAAAGCCCTTCAAAAATACACTCTTCTTCTCGAAACATCTTTCCCAAGGTGTCATCGCCCAGGTCTTTGACAAGATGAAATACAGGATGAAGCCAAAAAGTGAAATTGCTCTAAATGCTTCCGTACAGTATGACGTGTTCAAGCTTCCACAGTGCAGAATGTCAAAATGTATCTTTCACGAATCCAAAAATACAAGGTGCGTAAGGGGAAGAAATGTCTGTCAGAACTTTGCTAACAAAACCCTTTTACTCTGTGGTGGTTGATGCATTTTGATATAAAATTCATTGAGCATGGCTGACATTTATTGATTAGTGGTTTTCTAATAAAATATAGGCCATCGCCTACGTACCATTAATAAGAGATGTTTTATAAAGATTTTATCGTATGATATATTAAATGCCCCTGCTTTGGGACTCTGTCCAATTATTATAATGGACATGATATATTTGACCCTGGAGCACAAAACCAGTCTTAAATCGTTGGGGTATATTTGTAGCAATAGCCAAAAATACACTGCATGGGTCAAAAGTATCGATTTCTCTTTTACGCCAAAAACCATTAGGACATTAATTAAAGATCATGTTCCATGAATATATTTAGCAAATTTATCACCATAAATATATAAAAACTTAATTTTTGATAAGTAATATGAATTTCTAAGAACTTAATTTGATTTTCTCAATATTGTGATTTTCAAATAGTTGTATCTCAGCCAAATATTGTCCGATCCAAACAAACCATACATCAATGGAAACTTACGCATTCAGCTTTCATGTGATGTATAAATCTCAATTTCGAAAAACTGACACTTATGACTGGTTTTGTGGTCCAGGGTCACATATGACCTTGTTCAGACAGAGAGTAAAAAAAGGTAAATTGAGGTAATTTGAGGTAAAATTTAAAGTTTAATAACTGAAAAGTGAATATATTTATTGTTTTTTTTTTCCGATTTAGAATTTTATTGTCAGAAAAATAACTATATATTCACAATTTACCTTTTATGTATTCAAACGTGCAACTATGTTGTCGAAATTACTTATATTTATTAAGACTTTAAAATTCATATTCATGATTTACATTTATATATTCAGATTTATAAAACATATTTTCTGATGTCCTTCTATATATTCACAATTTACATTTATATATTCAGACTATATAATTAGTCTTTTTGGCTGTAAACATCTATCAAAAACTTGTAACTTTTTGTAAAGATTTGTCAAATCTGAGGGTGAGTATTTTTTTTATTTATCATGTAAATTTAATAGAAATGTTCCTCAAAATAATATATGTGTGTATATATATATATGTTAAGAGTTTGTTGAAAAGTTTATTGCAACTCGTGTGAAACTAATGCTTGATGCATATTTATGTGCAAAGCACGTAGATGTGGTTTGCACTGGATTTGTTTGTTTGTGAAGAACCTCAAAATATTAGCTCACATTCTGAGTTCTATTAAGCCAGGCAGAGTAGATATTATTGTAGAGAGTGCACATTAAATGCCACATTTAGATAAAGTCATTCTTGTATGTGAAATGGAAAACAATAAAACTAATGCTAGCAGGTGGTGTGCAGAAACAAATATCTTTACTGTTTCCAAACACAGTGAATGAGAACTAAGAGCAGCATCCCGCCTGAGCAGGATGAGTCAGTGGTAGGCCAAAAGCAGGTGATTTATTGAAGATATGGCAACCTCTCACTGCGCATCTAAGCAACGTTCTGAACCTGTAAACATGTCATCAGTAAGCAGTCAACATATAGCAGGGTAAAAAGGTCTGCTTCTCAAGTCAAAGATGACTCAAACATCTACAGTACTTTAAAAATAAATAAAATGTTTTACAAATTGGTCCAGTTATAATGCAGTAATGCTTTTTGTTGCCTTTCATTAACTACTACCTTGAATAAATGAATTCAAAATTGTACTTTAGGTGACAAAGGTTGTCGACGGCTGCTCCAATATGTTGATGTGCATATTAAAATGCATGCGTGTCGCCAATTAGATCACCCTCTCCTTTTTTTCCCCGCTCGTTCTGTGTATTTCACCACAACCCCTTCTGACATGAAGTCCTCTGAGCTGAAAATGTGACTGCAGGCAGATGGTGGCAGAAGATGATTATGATAAAGGTATAAAAGGCTAATGATTCTACATTCAGACTAAACGCAAACAAAAGGAAAATGAACCGACCAGGAAATTCACTATGAATTCTTTGTAGTGCTACAAAAGCAAGTTTCATTACTAAATCATTGAATGAATGAATGATGCATTTATATAGCGCTTTATTGTGCATTGATGTACACCCAAAGCGCTTTACAATCATGTGTGTGTGTGGGGGGGTGTCTCTCCTCAACCACCACCAGTGTGCAGCATCCACTTGGATGAATGCGCCACAGCTGCATAGAGCACACACACCAGGTACACCACACACCAGCTACAGGTGGAGAGGAGAGAGAGACGCTCATAGAGACAATCACACACCAGTGGTGGAGAGGAGAGAGAGACATAGAGCTCACCACACACCAGCTCAAGTGTATGACATCACCACACACCAGCTACAATCAAGGTGGACCACACACCAGAGGAGAGAGAGAGTCATAGAGCACAATCAAGCTACAGCTCAGTGGAGAGGAGAGAGAGTCATAGAGCACACACCACACACCAGCTACAGGTGGAGAGGAGAGAGAGTCACAATCAAGTGTATGCGCTCACCACACACCAGCTACAGCATAGAGCACAATCAAGTGTATCCTCACCACACACCAGCTACAGGTGGATAAGCAATCACACCACACACCACTTAGAGGAGAGAGAGACATAGAGCCAATCAAGTGTTTACCACCACACAGACCATTAGTGGATTAAGGGAGAGAGTTAGAGCCTTGTATGCACCACACACCAGCTACAGGTCATAGAGCAAAAGTGTATGCCTCACCACACACCAGCTACAGGTGGAGAGGAGAGAGAGTCTAGAGCCAATCAAGGAACACACACCAGCTACAGGTTCAATAAGTGTATGCAACACACCAGCTACAAGAGGAGAGAGAGTCATTCAGATGCGCTCACAACAAGCTACAGGTGGAGAGGAGAGAGAGTTTCAAGTGGATGATTAAATCTGAGAGCTCTCAGACCCTGCATAGACAGCAACACAACTGCAATGTTCTCAGTCTCAGAAACGTTGCAAATATATCGTTATTACAAAGCTCAACTTCAATTTTGTGAAGCTACGAGAATACTTTTTGTGTGCAAAGAAAACAAAAATAACAATTTATTCAACAATTCTTCTTCCCAAGTTACCGTCTTCCGCCATTTTGGAGAGTACCATGACACATGTGCGTGCTTTCCCCAGAACGTAATCAATGTAATCAGCTTTGTTTAACAACACTGATTACGGCGCAAACAATCTCAAAAGCGCGGCGCTGATCAATTAAAATACTCAGATAACATACAAACATAAATGCGGTTAAAACGCTAAGCACTATAATGACATTCACAAAGGAGTCTGCAGTGAAATGATTTGCACAGACATAAAAAACATATTTAGGTAGATTTTGAGGCACATTACGTTGAAACATGAAAGCAGCTCAGATGTTGGAAGAAAATGAAGACTCTTATGTTCAGTCTTACATCCAAACACAGAGCACGGGATTGCTTACTTATTGTTGACGTTACAGCTGTTCGAGCGTGTTGAAAATGGAGCACAGCGAACATCCTGAGGATGGAAACCATAGTAATGCAGGGCTGTCAATCAGCCTCTGAGGCCCGGCCCATGCAATGTGATGTCACATTGCATAGAGAATCAAAAGGGCAGGCCTAGCGAGACTGTTTTGGTTTAAAGGGGATTAACAATTTAGGATTGGTGGATTTTAATCATTGCAGAGTGGATGTGTTCACACACTGCCAACACACATGTATGTCCAAACACCATGTAAAAGTGGATTTTGCATAATATGTGCGCTTTAAAGTTCTTTCCATCATTAATGTAGTGTTGTACTTTTGTCTGATTTTTATTTTTTGTTTTTGTTTTATCTTTCCAATCAAAATGCAACTCTCATATCTATTTAAATTGCTTCATAGCTTTTAACTCTTAAATGAAGGAAAAGAAAATTCAGAACAAAAAAAAACCCACAATCTGTAATTTACATAGATTACCTATTTGTGTTGAAAATAATAAATGTAGGCCTATATTATTCAACAGAAAGAATCTGGTCAAACCCAGTAGTGGATTATAAACTTATAAAACTGTCACTCCTGAAAGAAAGAAAAAAAAAGTTTTTAATTTTGGGTGCCCCCATCTGTAATGTATATAGTTGGTATGGCAGGAACATAAAGGCACAGATTCAGCTATTTTTTTCACCGCTGAGCAAGTGGAGCTATCTGTTCCGTGTGCACGAACGGTCAAAAGAATAAGTATGAACTCTCCTCACAGCTCCTCAAACGCTCGCGCTCAAGAAAAACCGCGGGAAACTTGATGAGCGATGGTGAGAGAGGCAAAAGGTGAAGAGGAGGACATTCACAAACATCTGCTGAACAGAACCCACCTGAGGAACAAGAAAAATAACATCTCCGCGAGATGATAATCGCCTTGACCTCCACAGCAATTATTTTACCGAGTCTCTCAGTCTCAGCCCCCACAATTATGTTCCTAACATTTCTTTCCCCTAGAGCAGTCATTTGCATATAATTAGTGACTGTAGACTGTGACTCTACACGGGAGTCTGAGAGTCTGAATGAAATCCGACGAATCGACATGCTAATCTGAAACGTAAGTATTCAACTCTCATTTTGTCAGGTTCAATGCGGACAGGTGGCGAGCCATTGTAGATTCACAGGTGCACGGCGTTCCCCAATCTTCATTAACGTTTAACAAGTTCTCGCTCTCTTGAATTCCCTCCACAAAACGTTCCAGTGTCTTCCACTGATTTGATTTACAGTGGATTAAAAATGAAATCCTGTCCGCTAAAGTACATAAGCTTCTGCCTATTGTCGGATTCTTGCTCATTCTGTTAATCCGTTTTTGACAGCTGATCTCTGAAAGACCCGCAGCGTGGGTGTCCTCAAAATTCCCCGGTCCGTTCCTCCCTTCATTACGGTGGCCGAGAGAGCTCAACGCGCTGCAACTTCAGAAAACACATGCAAATAGAAAAAGCACCAGCAAATCAAGAAAAGATTTTCATCAGTTTGACAGCAGATGGTGCAAATGCTCTCAACACAAACAAATAAAGAAACACACTGCAAATGCTCACAACACAACCAAATAAATTGTTATTTGCAGCGCGTTTCTTTTTTGGTTGTGTTGTGAGCATTTGCAGCATGTGTGTTGTTAAAATGACAAAAGTTGTTTAATTTGCAATTTGCAGGTGGTTGTGTTGTGAGCATTTGTGTGCGTTGTAAAATTTAGGAAGTTGTTTCCTTAATTTGCAGGTGTTTTTTTCTATTTGCAGCGCGTTGAGCTCTCTCGGCCGCCGTACTTCTTTCTCCCCCATCACCACACTTATGGACATCGCCTTACGAGTGGGTTTCGTCCAAATCGCGCAAATGTTTGAAATGCTAATAGCCTATAATTGAATGTGTGCGCTGTTGATCTTCCTATTGGTTCTCAATTTGCATGTGAACAAAACACTTTACCTTAAATAGAATAGAATACAATACACTATTTTAAAGCAGCCATCCTTTTGTCATGAGACGCGTTATTGCGTTCAAAAACAACAATATGCGGCGCACATGATTTTAAAGGGATAGTTCACCCAAAAGCAAAAACTAATCTATATGAATTGAGCGATTTAGGCTGAATTGTCTGAAGAGATGTGATCGCCTATATAATGAACATATTTAATTTATTATGCTTGCTTGTCGTGAGAACCAATGAGATCCATTCTTGCACTGGGCATCCATAAGGACCAATGAGTTTTGTTCTTGTGCGTCAATCATGTAGGCCTATGGTTGAGCTGTTTATGTTTGCTGATCAATGTGAATAATAGCCTAAATTAAATCTGTTCATACTATAAATCCATAAGAAAATTTGGACTAAAGAGGCAACTTTATAGGCATTAACTTAAAGCACTTTTATTGTATGTCACAGAGAGTTGGTTTTGTTCAAAATCATTTAAATAGGCAGATGATTTTAAACAGATTTCCATGTATTGTTACATGAAGATCACATTAAAAGGGTTTTGACTTGATCATGTATTGTTGCTACTTTGTTCTTTAATGCATAGACTTACTGTCTGTTTTAAGTTCGTCAAACTATGAAAGGCCACATGTCTAACATGTAAGACTAGTGTACTTGGTTACCAAGGCGACACCAGTTTGTGAAGAGCTTGAGATGAAATGAGAACAGATTATTCCAGTCAAGCTGTAATTTTGTAAAATTGTGCAAAAAAGTGGGAAAATATTTAATTGTATGTAATTAGAATACATAAAATGTTCTTTCTGCCACAAAATAGTGTTTAAACACATACATTACTTGAGATGTGTTGGAAATATGGCACTGGTGGTAATTTATTATTTTAAGAAAAAAAAAATATATAATTAAAAGCATGTATGTTTCATATACATTCTGTAAAATGATAGAAATCTTTAGAAGATATTAAAAGAGATTCAAAGCATGTGCACAGTGAGGAAAGGCAAGTTTACCTGTACAATTGAATTATTTCTTTGCTGTCCACATTGAATGCCAAGACAAGTCCAAATTATGTAAAAATAAAAACAGACATACACATAAGTAAAAAATAATAAAACAGACATGTACAAAATAGACATACACATAAATAAAAAATATTAAAAGTACAGCTATGTTGCAGGTGTAGAAAGAGACTATATAAATATAGATACAGATGTACATCTGCATGTGCAAGTGGCAATACTGATTTGTGCAAAACAACAATATAGTGGCGTGCAATATTAACATTAACGTGTCCACGTGTGGCAGTAATGTGTAGTATATCTCTGTGTGCGAGTGTGCAATATTGACTTATGTACAAAACAGTATTACAGTGGCCTGTTAACAAATTGAGTGCAACTACATAATAATAGCAGCTTTAACAATAATAATGTGCAAATCAAGATGAAGTTACTTTATAAGAAATAGCAGCAGTAATAGTAGTAACATGCAAAATTAAGCTGTAGCAGTTCAGTCTACATATTCTATGATATATGTGAGACTAGTCGGTGTCCACTGGCTACCCATTTAAAAGTCTAATGGCTGAGGGGAAGAAGGAGTTCCTTAAAATGGAAGTCCTGCATTTCACACTCCTGTACCTCCGTCCTGAGGGTAGGAGTGTGAACAGTCCATGTTGTGGGTGGGTGGGGTCCTTAAGGACGGAGGCAGCTCTCCTGTGAACTCTGTGAAGGTAAATGGCCTGCAGAGAGGGCAGTGGAGTCCTGATGATCTTCTCGGCAGTCTTCACCACTCTCTGCAGACGTTTGCGGTCCCTCGCTGTAGTGCTGCCATACAACACAGTGATGCAGCTGGTCAAAACGCTCTCAACAACACAGCTGTAGAAGTTGCTGAGGATCTTAGGTGACATGCCAAACTTCCTCAGCCTCCTTAGGAAGTACAGCCACTGTTGTGCTTTCTTAACCAGCTTAGAAGACAACCAGTGTGTGGACATGTGTTTTTTTAAAGACTTCACAAACCAAACTCATGAGAATACAGAATTATTTGATCTATATTAAAAGCATAATATGTTAAAAATCTAAAATTACCTTCTCACATATTCACTTTTTTTCATTTTCATATTTTTTTTATCATTAAAAAAATCATAATAATTATAATACAAACAAGTCCTAATTGATAGAACAATGTTCCTTTATTTATTTATGTAGTTAGTTAATATATCACATCACAAAAGTAAATAATCATTGAATGGTTGAATGTCATGTTGACTAAACTAATGTTAACTTTCCTAAACTTGTGCGTTATGTTCATTTTTTTAAGCTGACATTTTCGTATGAATTTGTAAGATGTGATTCATACAGAAATCATGATTTTATAAAAAACAAAACACAAAAGGCATGCAGGTTTACCTCTAAACACAACCATCAATGGTTGCAGATCGTATGAAAATTTACTAATGAGATTCTACAAATGATCTACCAATTTGCCTAAATGCAAAATAGTTTACCATGAAAGTGTTTATTATGTAAACGTCCAGAAGCTCAAAGGTGAAAGTTGATGTTGAATTCAAAGTGCGTTCATTCAATAATTTCTGAATGTGGCTGCGTTCAAGATTGTATAGCCCAGACCGTTTTCTATAACTCGCATCAGTAATGTTAATTTTGCTAGCCTAACCTTAGGAACTTTCTCACATAAAACCTATTTAAAGCAAAGCCTAGCATATTGAACTGAATGTCCTGCAGAGAACGTGTCAGCGAGAAAGACCTTGATTGGGTATTATTAATTATTATACGTTTTCTTTACCACCGTCCACCTGCTGATCTTATGAATGATGGACACCAAGTTCCAAGGTCATATTCGGATAAGAAGTGCTGTTTTTGCCCCTTCCCGTTTAATCCATTTCCTCATGCTGTTCTCCCTCTCTTGGACAGATGCTGCCAGGGGCATTAGCACAGTGGCATTGTGGTTGCTGTGCCAGCTCCCATCATCACATACCTGGTATCAGACGCTCACCTTGACCCCCCGATGAGAAAAGAAGGGGCTCTGGCTGTTCTCCCAGATTTTCCTTCCTCCTCATGCCCATTCATGGTCCCGACGCATGTGCGGCAGTCAAATACAAATTGTGACAATCACCAAGCAGGTCTATTACAGTCAGATTTACCACCGCTGGGAAGCACAGCAGGTAACACAGAGCTACAGTTGTTATGCCAACTGTGCTGCAAATACTTAATTGCAGAAACACCCTCAATTGGCTGCTGCTGCACAGGCGGAAATTAGGTGTTTAAAGACCAGCAGATCTGGAAAACTAGACAACTGGGAACTGTTGACAAAATATTTCAGCTGTTTGAAAGTTTGAAGTAGAATTTGTATGTATTTATTTTTGACAGAAATGTATACTTTTATTGAGCAAGGATGCATTCAGTTGATCAGAAGTGACAGTAAAGATATCTGTTTCAAATGAATGCTGCTATATTCATATCACATATCACGGTTTTCACAAAAATATTAACCGGCACAATTGTTACAGTAATACATATTTATTGAGCAGCAGGATCAGCATATTAGTATGATTTCTGGAGGATCAGGTCACAATGAAGACTGGAGTAATGATTGTAAAAGTGATTGTAAAAGTGCATCATTCATTCATTCATAATTCAGCTTTGCATCACAGGAATAAATTACAATTTAAAATAAATTCATATAGAAAACAGTTTTTTATAATACTTTAGAGCATTACTGTTTTTTTAAACGAATGCAGCCATAAGAGACATTTTTCAAAAACATTAATAAGTCTTACTGATATAATCTTAATTTTTGAAAGGTAATATGTAAAATATTAAAGACTTATATTAAATATTACATGTAAATATTAATTTATATAGTGTTCCTGTGGCTCAGTGGTAGAGCATTGCGTTAGCAGCGCAAAGGTTGTGGGTTCAATTCCCAGGGAACACACATACTGACAAAAAATGTATAACCTGAATGTACTGTAAGTCGCTTTGGATAAAAGCGTCTGCTAAATGCATAAATGTAAATGTAATATTATATGATAATGATAATATAATATTAAGAGTCAACTAATGACCCTCGTAAGGAAGCGCTCTTATAATATCTGGGTTTTGCAGCGCACTGGCTCAGCGAGGGTTCGCCACAGTTAGCCGTGTTCAAACGGGCTTCACCGTGTGCAGGGCTAGCGCTCCCTGGCATCGTACAATGCTTTAAACGCCATCGGCGGTCCGGTCTAAAAAGACCCTCACAGGAAGGAGGGTTTATAGCACCCATGTAATCCATCACCATCAAGCACAGAAAACATACCCGCCAGGAGAGGAAAGCGTGTGTGCGTTTGAGGTGGCGTTCTCCATTTGTATACTTGTTAGTGGGCCCAAAGGATAAGGCTTATTTTTACCAGGCTTTTAAGACTTGGGAATGGATTTGAACAAAGAGTCGGACTCCGTTAGCTTTAAGCTAATCCAAGATAAACACAGCCCTACAGGATTTTAATTAGAGTGGCTCCAGGCCTACCATGGGCCCTCCTGATCCCAGCCGCTAATGACTACCTTTCTTCATCTGTCCACTGTTTATATAAAATACAGTTCAGAGTGGCTAAATTGATCGTGTTCATTGACCTAGCCACCCCACTGGACTTCAACCAGCAGATGGTTACGCAGCCCCCTAAAGTACTCATTTAACACTCGTTTTCTCCAAAGCACCTGTGTTTGTATCACTCAAACACATTCTTCTGGCAGAGATGTGTGTTCAAAGTAAACCTAGTTAACTAAAACTAAAACCTTTGTAAAATTTGTGTTACCTAAAATAAACATTTACTGAAATAAGAAGACGTTTTAAATTTATATATATTTTATTTATTTAATTTAGCTATCAAGGCAATATTTCTCATTTTGATTTAGTGTAATTTACCAAAATAAATAAAACCTTTTAAAAAATAACGAAATAAAACTTGAAAAAGTGAATTTAAAGTCAAAAAAGCTTATTAAATAAAATCTATATTAACTGAAAAAAAAATAATAATATATAATATATATATATATATATATATATATTTTATTTAATCTTTCCAAGGCAACATTTCTAATTTCCATTTGTTTAATTTGAGGTACCAAAATAACAAAAAAAATAAAACAATTAAAAAGTATTATTTTAAAATAAAATAAACGTTAATTTCAATAAAATGAAAGATGAATAAAAACTATTGCAACAATTGGTATTGTGAAAAGCGCTATACAAATAAACTAGAATTTAATTGAATCATTTTGTTGCATTTAGTAGTGAAGGCAAAATGTCTAATTTTCCTTTAGTTTAATTTTAATGTACTACAAAAACTCATAAAAATGTTACTTTAATAGTTTTCATATTTACTTTTATCGCAGTTAATGGCAAGGTAGCATTTCAAAATTTCCTTATGTTTAATTTGATGTACAGTACTAAAATAAATAAAACTAAAACCATAAAAGATGTTACTTTAATATTGTTTCATGTTTTATTTTTTAATTAATTTAACGTTATTTTATTTCATGTATTTGGCAAGGAAACATTTCTCATTGTTGGTTAAGTTTAATTTGCTGTACTGAATTCGCTAAAATTAAAACCATAACGAAATGTATTAATTTAAATTAACACTAACAAATAAAATATGAAAGAAGGAAAATAAACTAGGCTGCATTCACCTTCTCATTTTTATTTAGTTTAATTTGATGTACTACACTAATTAAAATGTAACCATAAATTGTTACTTAAACTTTAAATATAATTAAATGATATCTACTGTTTCCTTAGAATAAAATTAACTGAAATGCAATAAAATATGAAGAAAAAAGTATTTAATCTAGGCAATCATTTTCAATAAGTTTAATTTGATGAAGTAAATTAACTAAAACGAAGACTGAAAGAAAAATTTACATAAAAAAATTGTACAGACAAAAACAACAATTGCTAAAACATTAACTTAAAATTAAATTGAAAAAAAGGAAAACAAAAACATTCGTTTAACAAGTTAATACAAAGTGTAATAGTAAAATAAACTAACACTATAGTTCAAAGCTGAATGTGCGTATGGGGAATTCTTCAGTAAAATCCTCAAGAAACAGGATCTTAAAGCAGGTCGTTGAAAATAGGTATCTTTAAACATTCATCTGTGTAAATTAAACAAACTCCCGCCTCGGGGTTACAGTAAATGACTATTAGCGAAGCGTGATGACCTTGGCACAACATAACTGCTAAATAGTGCCACAGTGATACTTACAGTAGCTAGAGGGTATGCACTGTAAAAGATTGGAAAATAATATACACAAGTGTCATTCTACCTGCTTGCTTCATCTTCCTGGAGCCCGAGGAGATGAGTGAACTACACTTTGTCATTTTGTGTCAGTAGATATAATTAAAGTTTGGCAGAGAGCTTCTCCAGAACGTCCATGTGTCCCGCTGTTGTAGTATATCTGTCACGCTGAAGAGTTCGACCTCAGGCTATTAGCTCCAGATATCACCCTTCCATTTCCACCCATTAAAGCTCCAAAATAGATGAAACTCACGGAAAGTGTGTCACCCCCATCCACGGTCAAACATGTCCCGTGTTTTAATGCGCTGGTTAGTGAGCTTCATTACGGCTGTGGTGTTGCCATATGAATATATGTAAGGTTATGTATTTAAATAAATAAACAAATATATACACTACTGTTTATTTATTCATTTTTCTTAAAAATAAATACATTTAAAATACTTTTATTCAGAAAGGATTAAATTGATTAAAAATGGCAGTAAAGACATTTGTTGTTACAAATAAATAAAAAGTAAATGAATAAAAAATAATAATAAGATAAAACATTTTAATAAATGCTGTTCTTTTGTTTTCACAAAAGAATCCCGAAAAAGTATGATAGTTTCCCCCCAAAAAAAAGTAATAATCAATACCCAAATAGCTGATTAATACAAAAGACCTAATATTTCAGAAATGTTATTATAAAACAAAATATAATTTGTTTTCTTTGGTTATGCAAACCGATTGTTGCAGCAGCTGTCCAGGTGGCTGGCTGTCTCAGACGATCTTGGAGGTGAAGATGCTGGATGTGGAGGTCCTGGGCTGGTGTGGTTACACGTGGTCTGCGGTTGTGAGGCCGGTTGGATGTACTGCCAAATTCTCTGAAACGCCTTTGGAGACGGCTTATGGTAGAGAAATGAACATTCAATTCACGAGCAACAGCTCTGGTGGACATTCCTGCAGTCAGCATGCCAATTGCACGCTCCCTCAAAACTTGCGACATCTGTGGCATTGTGCTGTGTGATAAAACTGCACATTTTAGAGTGGCCTTTTATTGTGGCCAGCCTAAGCCACACCCGTGCAATAATCATGCCGTCTAAGCAGCATCTTGATATGCCACACCTGTGAGGTGGATGGATTCTCTCGGCAAAGGAGAAGTGCTCACTAACACAGATTTAGATAGATTTGAGAACAATATTTGAGAGAAATAGGCCTTTTATGTACATAGAAAAAGTCTTAGATCTTTGAGTTCAGCTCAAGAAAAATGGGGGCAAAAACAAAAGTGTTGCGTTTTATAATTTAGTTCAGTGTGTGTATATATACACTCACTGGCCACTTTATTTACACCTTGCTAGTACCGGGTTGGACCCCTTTTTGCCTTCAGAACTGCCTTAATTCTTCGTGGCATAGATTCAACAAGGTGTTGGAAACATTCCTCAGATATTTAGGTCCATATTGACATGATAGCATCACGCAGTTGCTGCTGATTTGTCGGCTGCACATCCATGATGCGAATCTCCCGTTCCACCACATCCCAAAGGTGCTCTATTGGATTGAGATCTGGTGAATGTGGAGGCCATTTGAGTAAAGTGAACTCATTGTCATGTTCAAGAAACCAGTCTGAGATGATTTGAGCTTTGTGACATGGTGCATTATCCTGCTGGAAGTAGCCATCAGAAGATGGGTACACTGTAGTCATAAAGGGATGGACATGGTCAGCAACAATACTCAGGCGGTGGTGTTTAAACAATGCAATTGGAACTAAGAGGCCCAAAGTGTGCCAAGAAAATATCCCCCACACCATTACACCACCACCACCATCCTTACTTAATATTCTAATGATTTTTGGCATAAAATAAAAATCTATAATTTTGATCCATACAATGTATTTTTGTCTATTGCTATAAATAAAACCTTGCTACTTAAAGATTTACTCCACCCCAAAATTAAAATTTTGTCATTGATTACTCGCCCTCATGTTGTTCCATACCCGTAAGTTCATCTTCTGAGAGCTCTCTGACCCTCTCTTGAATAGCAATGGAATTGACATGATCAACATCCAGAAATGTATCAAGGAGATCGGTAAAATAATTATTATACATAAAACAACACAGAAAGTAACTTTTTAGTCCAATAATATGATGTCTACACTTGGTGTCTTCCTGTTCAAAAGCTTAAAATGATGTGCTCTTTGACAATAATGGCCAGTTTTTCAAATGTATGACTCACTAGAAACATTACATCCTTATTCAATCCAATCAGTTTGCATGTATTCAACTAGAGATACTGAATTCACTAAAGAGTTGTTCGGGTGGTGTGATATTATAGGACAGGGTTCCCACTGCATTTCCCCAAGCAGAGTTTGCAACTGTCTGCTCTTTCCTTAAATTAGGTCAGCTGTAACATCATTACCTTAAAATGTGTTTTTGTTTGATTGGATTTAGTATTCAGTGATTCAAAAATATGCAAATGCTATGGAATTACCATGTGTCAAACACAGGTGTGTGATGGACAATTTTATGAAATATGACATTAAAGTGATAATGGAAATTGCTGTTTTGATTAAATGAAACTAAAGTGACTGTCCTGTTCTTTTTATACCTTTAATCAGTTTTTTGTGCTTACGTCTCTAACAAATGCTCTTAAGTTTGTTCCCGAAGTGTATCAGTGATTTATTGCTGAAGAAATGGCTGAGAAAACATTATCAATCACAATTGTGGTCACCTTTCCACTGGATGGCTACAGTATGTACTTGTTCTTCTAGTTCTTCAGCTTGGCTGCTGTAATGTTCTGTTGTCTGAATGCTTTATAGTATGTTATATATGTATTCAGGTATGTAGTATGAATACAATACAAACTCTGTGAAAATAATTTGGGAGTGGGGTACTGTTTCATGAATAGTAGAGAAGTACTATAGCCATAGTGAATGCAATGTATAAACTCACTGAATACAATGTATACACTCATCACTTCTGTCACAGGAAAGATATTGGCACTCACTGAATTAAACATGCAACATGATGATGGAATAAATTTAACCAATTTAATTATTCATTTTCTTAAATTTAGTGTTTTAATGGTTAAAATGAATATAATAATACGTTCTTGAATCAAGTCTTTTAATTATCAACGTTTGCATTTTAACTATATATAACTTTATACTATATAACTATATACCATACAACTAAATGCTATATATACTATATGATAGATAGATAGATAGATAGATAGATAGATAGATAGATAGATAGATAGATAGATAGATAGATAGATAGATAGATAGATAGATAGATAGATAGATAGATTAAAACAAACAAATAAACACACGCACAACTATTCAAAGGTTTGGGGTCAGTTACAAAAAAAGAAAACTTTGATAATATTATTTAACAAGGATAGAGTAACTTGATCAAAAGTGACAGTAAAACATTCATAATGTGCTTTAAAAATGGTTAAAATTAATATTTCACAATTTTAATTCTTATATTTAATGTATCTTTAAATGATTATAATTGATATTTAAAATTCTTAAATGTGTGTGTGTATATATATATATATATATATATCAATGTTGAAATAGTTTATGCTGCTTAATATTTTTGTAGAAACCATGATACACTAACATTTAAATATTTGGTAAGAAAAAAAGTAGCCTACTTTTAGTTAACAAGAACATATTACAATGATATGTGAAGAGTCATGTAATGCTGAAGACTGGTAATGTCTATTTCTAAAACATAGTAATAAAAAAAACGAATAATGAAAACGCATTGATGTGTAATATCTTAATATCAGTTCAATATAAAAGATGAGTCTAGCAATATAAAACAGTTAAAAATCAGAGCAGTTGATATTTATATATATAATTACTCATCACACTGAACACGAAAGGTCAAAAACACATTGCATTGTGGGAGACCATATCCCACGCAGAAAGCTCTATATGCTGCTCGTTTTGCTAAATATAGTAGATTATCTATGCATATTGAGTATTATACGTACGCAGAGAAAATTGGCATATTGTGCATAACAGTAGTACATAGTATGCTAACATGCAACCCGAAACAGCTCTTGTCAGCATGCCAGGCCTTTGCATGAGCTTTATGGCCCACACTGAGCCACCACTACAGCCGTCCTCTGCTCTTGCTGAGTGGGCGACAGCTTGTTTCTGCAGTTTGCATGCTGCGGTCGCCTTCGACACGCACCTGGACTGATAACGCTGTCAGCTCGTGTCACACAAGACCACTCCTGGCAAGAGCCACTCCTCTGACCGGCCAAGCAGATACAATGTCTGTCTCCAAACATTTGTTCCCTCTCTAATAGGGATGGTGATAGGCTCTCTGGGAACAGATTAGGACTCTTTCAGCAGGCCAGGCTTTGCCCTGAGCCACAATGTCTTCAGCTTTATCAGTGGCCTCCTCGATGACAGCTTGTCCATATGTTCGTATTTTCGCTGGGACCGCTTTAAGACCCCATAATCGAAGGACGTTCTACGTGCAATCGTCTGAGCGACGTCTTTTTCGACTTGCGCCAGTCCTGCTGTTGCAGTTTTCCGCAAGTGTTTCATGTGGCTGCGGTGGATTGTCTGGCCAAAACAAGGAAGCCAGCAAGCCCGGGAAAAACACTTGCCAAGGGGTTGTTTCCAAGTCAACACTGTGTTACCGCCACCCGCCGAGCCATGAAAGATGCCAGGGCTCGCCAAGCTTGGGATACGAACTTCAAACAATGCCATCTGAGGGCAGCCATTGAGAACATCGACGCAAAAACCATTCGCCATGAGCTCGCGATGCAGATTAAAGCACTGAAGATCCACCGTGTTCCCAGATGGAGGAAGAGAACGGCTCGGGGGCTTAAACCCTTGGCGGTGTTACACAAAGACGAGTTTTCCAAGGCCCATGGCTGTTTATCTGAAGGCAAGAGAGCAGACAAATGGATTATGCTCAATGAATGAATTTCTGAATGGAAGAAAACATAAAGGGATTATGACACAATGCGGTGTCGGCATGTCATTGGTCGGTTGGTTGGCGTGTAGATACCTACGTGCACATGCGTAGATCCGAGACCTGGTGTTAAAAAGGTGTTTTATTTTTACCATGCAAACCCGATTAAAGCACAACCATCCGGGAGGATATAATTGGCGGAGTGGGAGTGCAGTCGCCACGGAGCATCGCAAGTCCCTCTGAGATTTGTCACCTCCGTAAATCAATTTCACGCCCTGCGAACGTACAAATATGGCCAACAATCAAAATATTTGTTTCTCAAGGAAATTTATTTGAGCATCTCGCTTTATCCTTGGGCTTAGAGATATCTTTGAAGGCATCTCGAGCGTCTTTGCAAGAACAAAAACGTGAAATTAAAAATATTCTGCCAACACAAAACAATGAATACGGTTCTTACTCATCCACTGAGCTAAATCGGTTTTATGAACACACTTCATTTAGATTCATGTATTTAGATTCGATACATTTGAATACATTTATTCATTTATTGATGTCACATTTGGAGATGGATGTGCAGAAATTATTTGTTGCCACCAAAATGTTAGTCCCATAATGGCTTTATAACTGGTTTTACTTTGGCCCAACACAACACAGAATTTATTCCTCATACGACTAAGGTGCTCAAAACCTATTTTTTCAAACAATTTTAAAATGAAAAAGTGTATGTGAAATAGTTTGTTTAACTTGTAATATTGTTGTTATTATTGTTGTTGATTATGATGATAATAACTATTGAGTAATTTAGGGTTAATTAATTATTTTAGAATAAAAGAAAAACACTGAACAAAATAAAGTTGGCCCTTGATTCACACAGCATGTTAGCTGATGTTTTAAATAAATAAAATAAGTATTAAATAATAATAATTATTATTATTTAAAAATACAAATAAAACAATTAAATAATACAAAATAGTTAAAAAAATTAAGTTGCCCATTATTTATTTTAATAGTTACATTATTAAAAATAGCATTATTTAAAAAATACAAGTTACAAATATAATTTCACATTTACTTTATTATTAGTAGTAGAAGTAGTAGTAATACATTAATTATAAAAAAATACTTTAATAATTATTTAAAATAAAATATAAAAGTATATACAAATAAAATAAGTATTATTAAAATAAAATCATTAAATTATTAATACAAAAGTGTATTATTACTAAAACACCTTTTCCCCAGAATGCTTTTATCTTAATTGAATTTGAATTTTAAGAATTGCCTTTCCCAGCTGTACATACCAGAACAGGCCCGTTTAGAACCACTGTTAAATGGTTCCTCTTTTATTGCTTTTTTGGAAATCGGTCATTCAATAATGATTCATTAACATCTAGACTAGGTGAGGAGTTAAGCTAGTTTTTAGACCTGATATCTTGCACATTCTTTTGAATCCAAAACTAAGAAATGCCTCTCCCATATTAAAATAGATTTAGTTCATGACGCCTTCACAAGAAGCCTCAAAAAAAAAAAAAAAACATCACAAGAACAACCAATCAAATTATGAAATGCTTTGATTTCTTTGTAATTCATGTAATCTCCATTTTTGGATCGAATGTGAAGAGTGGATGTTTTTGAGGAAATAATGTATAAATGCTATTTGCATTGCTTTGTTTGTAAAAGAAGGGGTAATTAGTTTAGAGGGAGAGAAGACACCGCATCTGGCACTGAACGAGATTCTCTGTGTATGTGATTAGTTGCCAAGAGGGTCCCCAGATGGCATCTATTACCTGTGTGCATTAATTAAAGATCCAAGCGCGGACCCCATTAACGCTCAGAGTGGCCCTGAGGAAACACGTGTGTGTGTACGTTCTGGAGATTTGAACTTCACTGAAGATGCTTTTCATGCACACGCTGGAATGAAAGTAAAGGACTGATGAAATAAAGAAGGCAGGATAAGAAGGAACACATTTTGAACACTATGGACATTTTTAAAACATGACACATTATGTTTTCATGTCAGAGAACAGTGAAAAACCTTTCAAGTTCTGCATTGGTTTATTTAGTTCATTTACTCACCTGTTCCAAACCCGTATGACTTTCTTCTGTTGAGCACATAATGAGTGTTTTTGAAGACTGTGAAATCAAAAAGAATGGTGACTTAAGCTTTTACACTCCAAAAAAGGACACAACAGCTTCATGAAAGTAGTGACTGATGAAACATATATTAGGTCTTCTGAAGTCTCACACTCTTATGAAATAAAGGATTTTTATTGGAAAATATAGTTCCATTAGGAAACCTTGACATTCATGGAAGCTTTTAATTGAGGTTATTTAAATTATTTAAATGTTCTTTACACACTCTTAAAAGTAAAGGTTCTTTATTGGCATGGATGGTTCCATGAAGAACATCACCATCCACTTTTTGGAACCTTTATTTTTAAAGTGTTTAAGAACTGTTCAGTGAAAGGTTCTTTGGGGAACCAACTTTTTTGCCAATGGTTCTCCGTCTATGGTTCCATGAAGATCCTTTAATGTCAATAGCCATTTTTCCACTGTCGGGCCAGTGCTTTAAATGGGCCAGGCGGGGCTTATTGCCTCGGACCTGTAGCACCGAGCCCAAAATCACAATGCATTTCCACCGTTGGGCCAGAAACTCTGCTGTGCTTCACTAAAACCCGCCCTTTACACGCCTCTCAGGAACCCCATCATTTCACCAACAAAGAGAAATCACTGGAACTAGCATGATCACAAAAGAACATGATTACAAACTGCCGTTTGTTTGCATGTTTTGTTAAAGATTTAAATCCAAAAGCATCGCTGTTTTACAATAATAAGCAATACATTGATCATAGTGAATTAATTTATCAGGATTGAAAATTGGTCACACAGAAACAAAGCGGTATGAACCGCTATTTCACAAAATAAAGGACAAATACCCTACTTATTCAGCCAAGTCTGTTTCTGTTTATTTGTAGTCACAGTATACATCACATTTAGAAAGAAATTAGAAGCTGACGTACGATTTCTTTAAGCAGTCGTATTTACCATGTTTACTATGGTAACATTAATAGCTAGCGTTCACAGTCTTTTGCATCGCTTATAAATATTTCTGCCTTGTATGGTGATCAATCCACATCGGATCAAGTTATTACAAACACTCGCTGCTGTCTGAAAGTGAGTTTTGAGCTAAAATTATTTTAAAAAAAAGTCTTTAATGCTGTTGTTATAGCTGTTAACTTCATGACATGATCTGCGGCGCTGACGCTCTCCAGAATGCTGAAAAACTCCACCTTTGTTCATAACCACTCCTCTAGCCCCAATTGGCCCGCTTTGGCCCAAGATTTTCATCGGGCCAAAAAACCCTGACCGTTGGCCCAGAGGAAGCACCGACGAGGCATGAACAAGCCCCGGAAGTGAAAGTGGAACCACGACTGGCCCTGGCACACACTAGCACGCCCACTTTTGGCCAACAGTGGAAATGCAGTTATTTGGGATCTTTGAAGATTTTTTTTTTTAGACTATTACAGTAAAATTTAATTTACACTAAGAAAAGAGTGGCTGTTACGATCTGAATTAGTCAGATTAGGCAGAGAAAGTGCCGTCTCCAGACCCAGAAAAAGCTACAAGAACCCAAACAACCACGGTCACGTGCAGCAAAAAGAGAAGTTTTTGCTTACAGTCCAATCAAAGTAGTAACAAAAAAGGGTATTAACTTCAAAAGGGGGCAAGGTCAAAATAACAAACATAAAGAATCTAACTGTAATCACCCAACTGACTATGCTTCAAAGAAAAGAAAATACAGCAGATTAAACTAACTCCCTAAACTAACATAAACAGGAGATAATAGGTAATACAAAACATAATGGCACCCCCTTCCTACTAAACCCAAAACAAAAGACATGAATTAAAGAGTAATATTTGTAACGGGCAACTGAAGTTAACACTCACTTCTCTCTAAATTAAGTCTCAGTCTTAGCTGTAATCAATGAGACAAAAGACAGAAACTCTACTTCAACATTCTCAACACAATTGAGATAAAGGTACACCAAATCACCACACTAAGACTTCACACTGATTTCTGGAGTTTAAGGACGAGATCTCAGCCGTCCCACACCATACAGCCACCAAATACTCTCTCTCTTCTCCCATCACCCAATCACAGCAGAGCTCTTAATTAACCTCAGGTGGGGATACCGGTTCTGCAGGGAGAGAGAGAGAAAACAAGGCACAGAATTCACACAACGGAATCTTATGGCTTAGGACGTAACAGTGGCACATTTAATAAATGTGAAAGGTTCTCTGGGGCAGTGGTTCCCAACCATGTTCCTGGAGGCCAATGAGGCACTGAGAATAATGAGATTGTGTGAGAATGAAACTCACTATTGAGCAGTAAAATGCTGTTAAATGTTGCACAGTCTAAAGCCTCTTAGCTTGCAGGTATCAATTACCTCCAAAAGGCACCAAAATGCAACAGTTTTCCTGTTTATCACTGATTTAGCACATCAGCAATGGTTTTTCAGAGAGGACTCAGATGTTGTTTTCCCCCGGTAAGCTCTTGGCAGATCGCAGAGGTTCGGCGGTGTGAGGGTTCACATTCGCCGTCTCTTAATCTCTCCTGGCACTTGTGTTTTTACAGATAAAATGAACATGTGTAAATCTGCTCGTGAAAATGCACCCATATCATGTACTTGACATGCATGACTTTACGTTAAATCTTAAATTGCGTAACGTAACCTCTCCAATTACCCCACTCAAGTAAAGGAGTCTGTCGTACATGCTGAAAACGAGATGTGTTTATGTCTTGATACAAGTTGAAAAACAGATGGTAAATAATTTTCTACTCTACACCGACTGCAGAGAGTGCCAATATAGGAGTTTAAAAATAATTTTAATAACAGCGGTTAGCAAGACAATAAACCAAAAACGATCTTTGAACATCAACGTGTGTCTGTGTATTAATGCAGGCTGCAAAACTAAGCACTGAAAAGCCTGTAAAACTATATTTGGTGAGTAAATACATGTTAGTTGGCCTGTAAGAAACTGTAACATTCGATTGTTTTAAACTGAATTGTGATGATTATAGTCAGACCCTTACTGAACTGAACAATTTCAAACACATACAAACCACCTACTAAAAACATCTCTTGGTATAAGGTTAATTATTTAACACAACACAACACAGACTTTCCATATTCCATTACATTTAATGAGATGTTTATGTAGAGGAAAAAAACAATGACAGCTGGATCTGTGAATATACAAGTACACAAGGTTAATTATAACACAATTAGTATGACACATTATATAAGACATTTAATATAACCATACATAGTTATTTCAATTTTTAGATACTATTATAGTTTTATATATATAACACAATTAAATTATGTATAATATTTTTTATTTTGTAGTTAATTATTACATGTTACGTAATTAAGTATTAATTCAAATGAATTGATTAATTACATATTTATTATTGTCACTATTATTAATAATAATATTAATATATTTTGAATACACTTTAAACTTTTACTTTTTTATTATTTAAAATTATAATGGAATTCACTTTAATGGCTGGAATGATATACACCTTGTACATTTTCCCAATGCACTTGCCATTCGTTAGGTTTGGCCAAAAGAAAATGTTTGATTCTGTGTGTGTGGGGGCGCGGGGGGGGGGGGGATGGGCGTGAGGGCTTTGGCACAACACACAGCTGTTTAGCCAAAGATAACAAACTGTCACAGTGTAGGTAACATGCATAGGGCCACTGTAGCATTCATTTGCTAATTCCTCATCTCCTTTCCACACAGCACACAACAATCTTTTCTTTTGTTAACCTCTATTTTTGTAAATAATATCACTTGTTTTTGTGTCAGGGTTGGAAATATGGAAATGTATAAGCGCTTTGAAGCGCTCTGGTAACAGTGGGTTTCCACCTATTCCTATGTGACAGGAAGTGAAAAGACGGCAGGAGGTGGACAATATCCAGCACCCCTCCCTCTTGGCCGAAAAAAAAGCTGTCGCTCTCCTCCTTGTGCGTCTGTCTCCCTCGCACGAGGAAAATGAGATTACATTTGACAATGACTGATGGGCTAGCCATGAATACATTTGTTACTGAAAATGAAAATCCCTGTTAAATCTCATTTTAATGAGCAATGTGGACGGTGGACACCGGATTTTTGTTCAATGGCAAACAGCGTGGGCTGTCTTTGTGTCGTCGCCTAAATATTCATAGAGGAACGTCGATACTCATTCAACATTCATGTTTTGGGCCACTGTGAAGAACTGTATATTTGGAAGTTGATCAAAAACTTGGATTGCGAAGATAAAGTTGGCAATAGTTTAGAGAATTTTTCAGTTAATTAAATATATATTTTTCCATTATTTATATTTAGAGTGTGAAACATTAAGTTTAACTGATCATATTTTGACTTTTATGTTACATGTGGTGATATGATGTAAATGGTTGGTCTTTGTGTATCTTTTGGCTGTTGCTGTTTTGCCAAGTTAAAAGTAGAGCAAATCTTAAGTGAGCGTTTTTTATTATTTAATTCATTAATTTTAATTTTATATTATTCATATTTATTTTTGAACACTTTTTCATTATTTCACTTATTTGTTTATATTCAGTAAATGCTGTTTATTTGAACGTTCTATTCATCAAAAAATAAATCTGAAAATATTAATTATTAATAATATTAAGCAGATCAAATGATTTCTGAAGGATCATGTGACACTGAAGACTCGAGTAATGATGATGAAAATTCAGCTTTGCATCACAGGAATATGAAAATAGAAATCCGTTATTATTGTAAAAGCTTTGCACAATAGTACTGTCTTTCCTGTGATCAAATAAATGTAGTCATACCGAACCCAAACTTAAAATACCAACACTTAAAATGCATAGAATTGTTTTGAGGAGATTTTCAGTAATGCTTTCTATAAGTTTTATAGTTACGCAAGTAGGTGGCAACTAATAAATTATCATGTCATTCATTCAGCCAAATTGTAAAATAATGCTGAATAATTTCGGAAAGAAACAAATGACTGTGAGTGAGTCATTGAATTATTAATTCAACCGATTTGTTCGAACAGAAACTTTTGGGAACAAACAGCACTTACTGCAAGTTGTTCAGTGTTGCAATTGGCTCTGCTTTATCACTGTTTAAAACTATATTGTTGCAGAAACAGGCAACTGGCAATAAAATGTAATGTTTCTCACTATTGACTTCTTGTTTTACAGTCACAAAAAAAAAAAAAAAAAAACATCTTTAATATGTTATCTTTAATATGTAAAAACAATTGTAATGTCATGTTGAAGGTTTTTTACATTAACGGAAAGGTGAAGCTTTACAGTCAACATCTGTCGGCAATTTGTTCCGTGTATCTTCATTCTCCTTGGCGGAGGGCGGAGAATGATGACAGGACTTGTTTTAAAGGGCTGCCATGGGGTGAAGATGGATTGGCTTGTCATCCATTGGGGACATGACAACGTTGATGCTTGTCATGTTGGTGTCAGACTGATGGGGACTGGAATGCCTCACGGGGGGAATACATTATGCTTGTGTTGGAGGGGAGAAGGGGAACAATCATCTTATCTCAGGACACACACGATATGGAGCTTTGATGATCATGTTTCAAATGCAAGGTAATCAAATGTTGTCCTTGATGTCTCTCTCTCTCTCCCTCCTCTCTGCCCAACTGAACTCTCTCAGTTAGACCTCAGGACACACACGCCACTGTTTCAAAGTGCAAGGTGTTTGCCTAAGATGTTCTCTCTCTCTCTCTCTCTCTCTCTCTCTAGAGCACTGGTATGTTTGATGCATTAGGTGAATCATTTGGGCATTCATTTTGATGAACCTGATAAAAGATCATGCCCATTATACACATTTTTGTAGTGATATGCAAAATATACATTTAATAAAAAATATAATTAGTAAAAATGTTGATGTTTTGACTATTTTATTATTTTTTAATATATTTATTTTGTTATACACTACTGTTTAAAGGTTTGTGGTTGGTAAGATTCGATTTTAATATTTTGATATTTGAAGTTTCTGAAGTTGCTTATGCTTACTAATGCTGCATTTATTTGATAAAAATACATTAAAAAGTAAGAATAACATTTATTTGAAATTTTTTAATATTTTGTAACATTATAAATATATTTTCCGTAACCAAGAAAATATAATGTAATAGTACATTAGATTCAAAAATTTGTATGCAAATTTTCAAATACATGTTTGAACAGTGATGTTTTATTATATATATATATATATATATATATATAGCAAAAGTAATGGGTGGCACTTTTAATTTACATTTATTCATGCAACAGAGGAATCAAATATATTTTAAAGTATATTAATAAAGGAAACTTATTTTTTTTAATATTATTTCACCACAATGTGACTGTTTTTACTGTATTTTTGATAAAATAAAGGCAGCCTTCATGAGCACTTGAGAATTTTAGTGTATATAGTTCACAGTGTATATTAATGAACAGGTCTGACTATTTTAGCAATTTCCAAGAGTACAAATCTTAATGTTTAAGCATATAATGATTTTCTAGGGAATTGGGAAGCTTCTAAATTTTTAGCAACAGTTTGGACAGACCCTTTTCTATTCTAGCATGACAGTGTCTCTGTGTATAAGGCAAGGATCAAAGAGAAATGATGATTCAGTCAGTGTGGAAGAACTTGACTGGTCTGCAGAAAGACAAGTCCTAATCCCAGCTGAACACCTCTGGTGTGACTTTAAATGCAGACCTTGAGCCAAAAATTCATCACCAAACACCAATGACTTGTACATTCATTATATGGACTAAAGTACTGGGACACCCCCTTCTTTAGAAGAGAAAAAGGCACTTCCAAACTGTGGCAACAAAGAAATTCATGTACTTAAAAATTGTATTTCCACCTCTGTTGCAACAGTTTTGAAGTGTATGAAATGACTGAGTTCATTACTACAGAAACAAACATTTGCCCTCTTTGCTAGAGCTGCATCCACCAAGGCTCAATCTCAGTCTGTCTCACACCTGCAGATAAATGGCAAATAATCATCGGCAACACGGATAAACACGCCACATACATGTGTGGTGACCAGCGGAGCGAATTTCACACTCGCAAATGGACGGCAAATACCCAGTGCATCATTCAGACCAAAAGGATAATCAATATCTTTCTTCAGATCGTCGGCCGAAAGCGGTCCCCAGTTTATCCTGATGGTGCGTTGTCTTATGGCTTCACTTCAAATGGATTCTTTCAGCTATATTTCAAAATATAGCCCATTAAAACTGGATTTCTCTCCTACCATAAACCAATCTCATTTGTGTTGTGGTTTGCACCCCACCTTGATCTTGGGAGATGTAAGTGAATTTAAAATATTGTAGAGGAGTGAAAGAAATAAGTTCATTAGTATTTATTAGGTACGTACAAGGTGCTATCAAAGATTGGACAGATTTCTGGTGCTTAAAAGAGATTTAAGAGGGTTAAAGTGTTCTTTGATAATGGGAGATGTAAAATATCACCCTTATTGAGATGCATGTGAATGAGCTTGTCGTTGTGATCCTGTAATTGGAAGCCTAGAGTCTCTTGAATTCTCGCAATGGCCGTGACAGGGAATTATGTAATCGTTGAATCATTTTAGTGAATCGTTTTTCACTTATGAACCATCTGAATGAACTGATTTACAAAAATAATTTAGCCTCAATATAGCTTGCCAAACTCTTTTGTTTGTTATATTAAAACAGAATGATTTTAGTGAATTGGTTAATTCAGACATTCATGTGAATGAAAGCAGTCTGGACTAGGTTTATAAAGAATTCGGAATTCATTATAAGTTTATTATGAGATTAGAACAAACCCCAAACCACTCATATTGAGTAATATCAATGCAATGCTGCCCGGAAAGCAATGTAATAATTTCAAATTTCAAGAAAAAGTAATCACAGTGGGATATAAAGCCAAATTCTCAATTCCCTCTTCCACGCTGCTTTTTGTGGCCATTGTTTCTCTGGTCTCTGATAAACAATATTGGGGTCTGCAGTCGGGCTGATTAGAAATAATAATGAAATACCTGCTTGAGAAAACCCTTCTTTAATACTCCATAACACATGAAAGAACAATAATTCTCTCAGAAGCCCTCCATCAAAGCATATATTATTGCCTCATATCTCTTTCATGCTTGTTTATTTTTTTTCCACAACAAATGAAAATGCAGAGTGAGGCTAAGCAAATTAATGTGCCAAAACCATGCCACCCCCACACAGATGATCTGTTTGACAAGCCACACTTTCAGTTTAGTCTTAATGAGTACGTCATTGATTATTTCACTGAACTGACTCATTAAACACAGATTCATTCAGGCAATAAACAAGTGATTGGGTCGCTGAATCACTCACTGAACCGATTCATTCAATACACATGGATTCATTCAGGAAATAGTCATGTGATTGGGTCATCACTCACTGAACCGATTCATTCAATACACATGGATTCATTCAGGAAATAGTCATGTGATTGGGTCATGGAATCACTCACTGAACTAATTTATTCAATAAATTCAGGAAAAAAACAAGTGATTGAGTCACTGAATCACTCATTGAACCGATTTGTTAAATATAAACAGGTTCAGTCAGGACATAGACACGTGATTGGGTCACTGAATAAATCACTAACCTGATCCATTCAATAAACACAAATTCAATTCAGGACATAGACACGTGATTGGGACACCGAATAACTCACTAACCTGATCCGTTCAATAAACACAAATTCCTTCAGGAAATAAATGTGATTAGTTGACTGAATCACTCACCGAACTGATTCGTTCAATAAACATGGGCTGCTTTCCCAAACGCATTGTAAGCCTAAGTTGATCATAGAACCATTGTCATCAATGGAGCTACGATCAACTTAGGTTCACGATGCTCTTGGTAAACACAGCCATGGATTAATTCAGGAAATAAACATGTGATAGGGTCACTGAATCACTCACTGAACCAATTCGTTCAATGAACATGGATTCATTCAGGAAATAAACATGTGATAGGGTCACTGAATCACTCACTGAACCAATTCGTTCAATGAACATGGATTAATTCAGGAAATAAACATGTGATAGGGTCACTGAATCACTGATACAGGGTCACTGAATCACTCACTGAACCAATTCGTTCAATGAACATGGATTCATTCATAAACATGTGATATCACTGAATCACTCACTGAACCAATAATGAACATGGAATTCAGGAAATAAACATGTGATAGGTCACTGAATCACTCACTGAACCAATTCGTTCAATGAACATGATTAATTCAGGAATAAACATGTGATAGTCACTGAATCAGAACCAATTCGTTCAATGAACATCATTCATTCACAAACATGGCAGGCAATAAACATGTGATAGGGTCACTGAATCACTCACTGAACCAATTCGTTCAATGAACATGGATTCATTCAGGAAATAAACATGTGATAGGTCACTGAATCACTCACTGAACCAATTTGTTCAATGAACATGGATTAATTCAGGCAACATGTGATAGGGTCACTGAATCACTCACTGAACCAAATTGGTCAACAACACTGATACATTCACTGAAACAAATAACTATGAGTGAATCATTAAATCAATTAGGCTACTGAAATTACATGTTCAAAACTCATGAATTTATTAACACTAAATTAATTCAAAAGAACATTAAAAATCAAAACAGTGATGAGCAGGACAAGCTGCTGTGTGGATAATGTTGTCTTTTCCACCTGTCCTTCCTAATCAGGCCTTCTTCATGTCCCCATGTGTCTTATTTTTATTATACTACTTACCTTTCTACCCTTCTCTAATATCTTAATGTTCTTTTCTCTAATGACAGCTGGTGAGTCACTCAATTAGTGGGTTACGCAAAATCATTTATGTCAACTTTGAATGCAAGCATGTTGCATGAATATTTTTTCTATGGCGGGAATTAGAGAAAAGCCGCACTAAAAGCCCCTGTCTTGCTCGCCATCATAACAAGACACAGTATAGGGGACGTGAGATCTTTAGATTGAAGCCTAACAGTTTTATGGACTGATGGACTCTTTGATAAGATGCCCCTAATGGGCTTGATCCGTCTAAAGACAAAGGGTGTCCCTCTTTAATTGCCTTTGAAGTGTTCAGTCACTAATGAATGAGAATTGGCTTCATTACAAAGATGTCAAGACAATAGATCCACTTTGAGACTTTGTGCATGTTCCCTGCTCAAACACATGAAATAATGTTTATCTGAAGTTTGCCTCAATCTATAGGTCCTTTAATAATAATAACAATAAATACACAAAATGGATCATTTGTTCAGGTTTGTACAAGATATATTTTTTAAGAAATTAATTGGCTACTTGTATTCATCAGACACTTTAAATTGATCAAAAGGGACAGTAAAGATATTTAAGTTACAAAAAGATTTATATATAAAATAAATTCCTTTCTTTCAAAATGTATATTCATAAAAGAATCCTCAGAAAAATGTACCATGGTTTCCTTTCAAATATTAAATAGCACAACTGTTTTCAACATTGGTAATAATAAATGTTTCTTAAGCAGCAGTGTATTAATTTCTGAATGATCATGTGACACTGAAGACTGGAGTAATGACAGAATCACTCCAGACCCTTCAGATTCCCAGCTCCATGACGGTGCTTCTTCTCTTCAGTTCACCTCACTCATGTTCTACAGGGTTCAGGTCAGAGGACTGGAATGGCCATAGCAGAAGCTTGGTTTTTGTGCTCAGTGACCCATTTTTGTGTTGTTTTTGAGGTTTGTGTTTGGATTATTGTACGGTTGGAAGACCCAAACATGGCCCATTATAAGATTTCTAACAGAGTCAGTCACTTATTGATTGTTTTATCTGTTGGTATTTGATAGAATCCATGATGCCATGTGTCTAAACAAGATGTCCAGGACCTCCAGCAGAAATATAGGCCCACAACATCAAAAATACAGCACTATATTTAATTGTACACATGGGGTACTTTTTATCCCTGTGTTCACCAAACCCATCTTGAGTGTTTGCTGCTAAAAAGCTATTTTATTTAGTTTCATCTGACCATAGAAGCCAGTCCCATTTGAAGTTCCAGTCGTGTCTGACAACTGAATATGCTGGAGTTTGTTTTTGGATGAGCTAGGATAATTTTTCTTGAAACCCTGCCAAACAACATGTGGTGATGTAGGTGCTGTTTGACAATTATTTTTAAGGTTTTCTGACCCCGAGACTCAACTATTTTCTGCAATTCTCCAGCTGTGGACCTTGGAGAGTCTTTAGCCACTCAAACTCTCCTTCTCACCGTGCATTAGGACGATATAGACACACGTCCTCTTCCAGGCAGTTTCGTAACATTTTCTGTTGATTGGAAATTCTTAATTATTGCCCTGATGGTGGAAATGGGAATTTTCACTGCTCTAGCTCTTTTCTTAAAGCCACTTCACTAATCTGTGAAGCTCAATTATCTTTTGCTGCACATCAGAAATATATTATTTGTTTTTTCTCATTGTGATGGATGATTAAGGGAATTTTGGATTTGTTTCCCTCCTGTTTATATTTCTGGGAAACAGGAAGCCATGGCTGGATAATTCATGTTCATAATTACCCTGGAGTGCTCAAAATTGTGAATATGAATGGGAATATACTTCAAAGATATTTTACTCACAAGAATTTCTAGAGGTGCCAATAATTGTGTCCAACGTGTATTTGAGAAAAAAATTATTTCATAATGATACTTCCCCCCATTTTAAATTATCATCCAATGAAAGGTTAGATTTTTGTGAATTTTTTAAATAAAATATTAAAAGGATTAAGAATGCAGATTAATTTTCACAGCCTTCTTTGATCATATTTACCAAGGGTGTCGATATTTTTGGCCATGACTGTATATATATATATATATATATATATATATTAGGGTTAGGGTAAATACACAAACGCATGATGCATATCATGCATCATGCGTGTGTGTATTTAGATACGTACATAATAAATATACACAATACACACTTTTTAATGTAATAATATTTAACTGTTTTACTGTATTTTTGATCAAACAGATGAAGCCATGATGATCAAAGGGGAGTTCAGAAATTCTGAAAAATCTTCTCAGCCTCAAACCTTTGAATCTATTACATTTTGTGTGCATGTTCATGTAGTTTGAATTGTAAATAGTTTGTATTTGTAACTTGTTTTTTATATTTACATTCAGAAAAAAAGGAAAATGCAGACGTATTGAATCTTGCTTGCTTGTGTATGATACCCAGTGTCATTTAAGTGTGCGAGAAGCAAAACATTAGCGGACGCGTTTGTAAATCTGTGTCGGCTGGCAAGATTTCCCTCCTGTTGAAAGTGTTAAACCCAAGGCCCGCAGATTCAATCACAGATGTGGCGTTGTTCCAAAATGACTTTTATCAGGCAACAAACTGTCTGCGGTCACTCTCAGCCGCCTGTACGACGCCGCCTGCCAAATCCTGGGAATAGTAGCTTTTGAGAATCAAGAGACGCTGCATGAAATGCTTTCAGAATGAAGTGCTCTGGATAAAAGTGATCCATGGCAGCCAAAAGAGAGTTTTAAAATATAACGAATGTAAAAGTTTAAAACTTACACTACCAGTCAAAAAGCTTTTGAACAGTAAGATTTTTTTTTAAGTCTCTTCTGTTCACCAAGCCTATTTTTATTTGATCCAAAGTACAGAAAAACAGTACAATTTAGAAATATGTTTACTATTTAAAATAACTTTTTTTTTTTTTTTTTTTTTTGCTGTGGAACATGACATATTGAAGAATAAAAATATATAGTATGAAATCAGATACAATTCACAGATTTAATAAGCTCTAAAATGATAGACAAACTGCTTACACATGAAAAATGCCTCAAAAAAAAAAAAGATAAATCTCCAACAAATGAATACAGATAAAGGTGACATCCCTTTTGTGTAGAAGCTGTTGTGGTCATTAGGAAAGAGCTCATTGAAGCATCTGTTGTGTGGGCTTTGACCCGCTGCCCCCTGCCACAACATATTTGCTTTTTATGAAAATGAATTAATGGCGGTCTTGAATCATTAGTGGACAAAACTAATTGTTTTCCCACTCACAGCGACAGGAAGGATGAAGGGGATGAGGGCATTCATCAAACTTTAAATTAAGAGAAACCAAAGAGAGATGCCATTGGGGGGGGTCAGAGATTTATGAGCGTCTCTCACATGCGGATGCTGCCTTACATCCACCTCAGTGTTTGCTGAGCATTTCTAGGCTGTTTACAAGAAGAAAATGATCCTGACCATCATTTCACCACACTTGGAGGCGTTTAGTAATTTGTAATGCCATTTTGATACACTACTGCCCAAATACATCCCGAGTGCAGTGACCCAATTCAATTCTGCGGCCCTGAAATTACACATTATGTGTTTGGTGTTTGATACAATATATATATATATATATATATATATAGTATATATTATTATTATTATAGTTGGCACTTCTTATTATAAATTATTATAGTTAGTAATTGTTACAGTTTTTACAGTTACTAGTACAAGATTCACTACACATATAAATATTAATAAAATAATAATGATATAAAGGCTAAATATTAAATATATACAATAAAATGTATGTTTTTATTACTGTAAAGATAAAAATTACAAAGATGCAGTGTGATTCATAATATACAGATGTTATATGTATGTAATATTAATATTATAGTTTAGTACTTTTAGCTGTAAAAAATCACCTGTATGTATAATTATTCAAATTAATTAAAAAATACTAACTTTTATATACACTATTTCATTTGCAAAAATAAAAAATATTCATTATTATAAAGTGGTAAAAAATATATATTATAAAATATATTATATAATATATTAAAATATACATACATACTATAGAGAGAGATTTTAGATTTATGCAAAACATACAGTTAACAATTATAGCTAGTACTTTGGAGAGTTCATACATAAACACACACACACACACACACACACACACACACACACACACACACACACACACACACACACACACACACACACACACACACACACACACACACACACACACACACACACACACATTTATATGCTCTTGAAAATCACTAGAATGAATGACTTGAGCACATGACTTCACCTCCTTACACATTGTGCTGCCTACACACGACGCCAGCAGTGATGCTAATGCAAACTGTCAACGCTGTGATGTCAGGGCAGAGGATAATATTTCCCAGAGGGTTTTGTCACCTCCTACTGTCAAGAGCCCTCCTCACAAAAAGATCAATGTCCATAATATGATATCCCATGAGACAACGCTGCTCAGTAATGTGCATGAGCAGCAGAAAGCCACCAAGAAACCGCTAAACGCTGCAAAACACAAGTATATTTTCACGTTAAACAATAGGAATGTGCATACAGTAAATGGATTGTATCGCATGTCACCATTGCCTTGCATGAAGGTATATTAAGTGTCATATTAATATTAATATGATTTATGATGAAAATTAACCTAGAGTCAACATATTTTGAAAGTAAATGTACGTCCCTCGAGGTGATTTTAACGTATGGGAGTATGATAGGGAAGCCTTAAAATACGCCTGCTGAAATAAACAGGCTCTGTCAGCAGTCTATTTCATTTAAGACAAAGTACAAGGGTAAATTTCAACAAGGCCTTGAATAGCATCTCGTCAGAGGTTTAGCACATCTTTAAATTAGCTGGGAGGAAATATGCAGATAAGCATATTACACATAATGCTAAACGCACTCCAAAATGTCAAAGTCACTGCAGTGGGATCCACATACTGAGTCATCTATTACAATAATACACTAATGTGACACTTAGTCATCTTGCAAAAAATTGTCCAAGCATAAGCACTTAATAAACAAAAATGTACTCAATTGGCAGCCAGCAAAAACTATAAAAACAAAGTCAAATACTGATATCAAACTTGCACGCAAGTCTTTTTGCAAATGAAATTCTGTCAAAAGCTTCTCTTTAAAATAAATAGGCTTTCAGTATCATTAATTGTACTCTAGGTTTTACAGTATTGGTTTGTTTTAGTATTAATTGCTTTAATTTTAATGGATGGGGATGAGCAGATTTGGCAAAACAGCATGGAAATTTAATGTGAACCTATTAGTATTCATAGGCATCCATATGCTTCGAGCACAAATACATATTCTCTGTTTGGATAGACACTGCAATGTACAATATGAGGTCATTGAATTTGGTGGATTTTATTGCATATCTAATTAATTAGATTAAAACGAATGCATGTAACTAATTTGACAATTACTAGTTAATTCTGTTCTGTATAATTTTTTATCATACATATCAGTTAATGAGTAAAACACTCTTATGTGTTTCACCTATATTTTATTCATTGAACGCAACAAGCTAATATTGCAAATTACTTTTTATTACTTCCATCTGTATTTAAAATATTAATATAGGTATAATAATAATACATACAAACCAAACTAATAATTAATACAATGTACTAAACCATTAATTTTATATTTGCTAAATTTTACATTTGTCAAATAAATTAAATTGTTTTACTTAACAAAAACATTAATAGTACCATTAGATGTTTCATATCTCAATTTGATATTTATAATATGGATAAACAAAGGATAGAAGAAGGATGATTCTCATTAACAAATAAGGTAGGAAATGTGCATACTTTTAAATCGAAACCTGCCACGGTGTTTCTCTCCTGAGTGTTTCCTAAAAGCCGCTGAGGAGGAGGGGGGTGATACATTTTAGATGGTGTCAATACTAAAATATGCATGTATAAATTAGAGCTGTCAAACGATTAATCGCATCCAAAAAAAAAATAAATAAAAAATGTTTATGTACGCACACATATATATTTGTGTTTTCGTTTTTAAAGAACCACATGTTTTTTATTTTTTATGCCCAAATATCTACTACGATATCTCTCACGTCCTGCACTCTTCCTCACACACATACGCAAAATTGGAACATCTATCATTGACTCCGCTCAGCTTTCATACAACAGTCCCCATCAAGCTAGCTTTAAAACTCACAGACCTCATAACTCTTCACTCTGCGACTGGATTCAAGACTTCCTCACGGCAGACCTCAAGTGTGAAAATAGGCCAGTTCACCTCAAACTCCATCACCCTGAATGTCCCCACAAGGCTGTGTCCTGAGCCCCCTGCTTCTCTCTCTAAAAACGACTGCGTGTCCTCTCACAGCTCCACTTCTATTGTCAAATTTGCTGATTATACTGTGGTTCTGGCCTCATTAACAACGTGGACTCAGTGTCCTCTCATTACTGGCTGAATACTGTGGTTCTGCTCCTGAACTGCAGACTCATCAGGAAGAGACAGCAGCGGCCCTCAGTGGGACCCCTCAGTGGGATGAGAGGATGAGCAGCTTCAAGTACCCTTGTTGTGAGGGGCTGACTTGAGAAATCCACACCAACACAGGTTAAGAAAGCCCTGTGAGGCAAAGACTGTATCATCTGAGACATGTGGAGGGTCTCACTCCATTTAATAAGCACCAGCAATTAAGAAAGCCAGGCAAAGACTAGAATCTATTCATCAGATGTATTGACTCAGTGCATCTCAGTGTGGTAAACGGCGCTTGGCTGAGGGCATCTCTGGGTCTGCTTTCCCCTCTCTGCAGGACATCTACCTCAAACGCTGCAAAAGTAGAGCTGCTAAAATCATCAAAGACTCAAATCACCCCGGTAAGCGTCTCTTCATTTTACTTGCCATCTGGCAAGCGCTTCCGAAGCATGATGGCAAAAACTGATAGACTTAGGAGGAGCTTCTTCCCTCAGGCCATCAGAGGCTCCTGAACATCAAACTCGGTCTCCATAACATCAACATGACTGATCCATTAACAAGTAAGATATTCAATTTCTCTCATCCTATTGCTGCTATGTTTATACCCTGTACAACCTGTTTGCACATTCTTCTTGCACATCCCTGCTAATATTATTATCTATTAAGTCTACAGTATACTGTCCTGGACATTTTATTTTATTGCATTTTATTCTTCTTTATTTTTATTCTTATGTTTTATTTTTTACCTATATTTATGTATATTCTCTTGTGTTGTGTTACATATAATTGCACAGTCGATTGAGCGGACTTGACTTACATTTCACTGCTGATTATATTCTGTATAATTGAGTATGTGACACATAAAACCTTGAATCCTTGATATTTTTTTACATTTCTATTTATATATATTTTTTTTATTATATTATATGTTTTATATATTTATATATATATATATTATATATATATTTATATATATTTATATATATTTTATATTTAAAAATCCTTTCTACAGTTTTATATATTTTATAATATGATATATATATATAAATTTATTTAAATCCACGTAATTGAGTATGTGACTAAATATATACTGAACAAGTCATATAAATATATTCATTAAATATATGTATATTTATATATTATGTAAATAAAAACTTTTATATGTGGTGTGTGTGTGTGTGTGTGTGTGTGTGTGTGTGTGTGTGTGTGTGTGTGTGTGTGTGTGTGTGTGTGTGTGTGTGTGTGTGTGTGTGTGTGTGTGTGTGTGTGTGTGTGTGTGTGTGTGTGTGTGTGTGTGTGTGTGTGTTGTGTGTATATATACATTAAATATATACACAGCATGTGTTTACACATATATTATGTAAATAAAAACTATGTGTGTGTGTATTTTATATAACATAATAAATATATACGATTCTAGTTATGTACAAATATATTATGTTTTTTGTTTAAGAATACATAGCATTTTTTGTTTAAGGAGCAAAAAATCTAGGTACAATCTGTTCTACACACTAGCTTCCTCTGTGTGCCAAACTCTCACTATAGGTCGAGCTGAAATGATTGATGGATCTGAGTGGACTTATTTGGTGATGCCTGCTGCAGACTCAGTGTTTACACTTTTGGGGGAGGTAAACCCATGAATGGCATACTTAGAGTAGTTAATGATCAATAAACCATGTTTAGAGAATGTATTTTGACACTGAAAATCTTAAAAACTTCACCTTCAGGTACAGAGTGTTATTGTCCAGCTTCCTCTGTGACTTCTATCCCGTTTTCCTCTGCTTCGTTCTTCTTCAGTCAATATTGAAATTGTATTCGTCATCTAACTAGCCATCAGTCAGATAAGTCACATTTCATTCTCTCCGATAACTGCGGTGCATTGCATGCCTGCGGGCTCTGACTGCAGGGCCTGCTAACCACTTCTCTTATCTCTCCAACTGTGCTGCCATCAGCCAATGAAATCGCCTCAAACCATTGGCATCCACTTCTCCAACTCTCAAGTCAATTACCCAGCTCCTGATTTATTCAGCGAGGATGTCTTTGTTATGGATTAAAATTTAATTGCTGGTTTTGCAGACTTATCCCAGAATGTAACCAATATTTCCGTACCTCGAGAGCACCCACAGAAAGAACAGCGGGTTAATTTCTGGCTGTAATGGCTCTGTTTCATAGAAGCTGTTGATTGGGACAAGGTGGAGGGCTGCTCTTTTAGAAAATGTGTCTGAAAGCAAGACACAAATTTGCCCCCGGTGCTTTTCTGAGAATTGTAATGGCTTTTCTTAAACAGAGAAAAATATAAAAGATGTGTTTTCAATGACATGTAGATCTGGAAGGTGTTTAATAATAGCACAATTATGTGTTGTGAATGTTTCCACTATTGGACATGGCTACCAGCAAATCATAAGAGGGCGGTGTTGAATATATGCTCTTTGTCGGAGTGATTCTTAAGGTGCTTCTTAAGGAGGAAACAGAGTTAATTAAGGGTTCATCCATTTTACGTTTCCTTCTAATCCACCCTGACAAAAGACTGACTGAATGAATGAATGAATGAACAAATGAAGCAACCTTCCCAAAGATTGCATGCTATCTGTGTTGAGATTATCCAATATCACTTTGAATAATATACCTTTGTGAACCATTTAAAGATGCACTAAGTGAATTTTGAAAAAAAGATTTTGACCACAGTGTTGGACCAAATCCCAAAACACACTTGTAGCCAATCAGCAGTAAGGGGGACGTGTCTTTTAAGGATAGAAGAGAGCACTTAATTTGAGTGCACAGGACAGATATTAGCAGATCGACTATAGATAGAGAAAGATGGCAGATAAAAAACAGGAAAATATCAGAGAAACAAAACATTAAAATAAGGGTTACAATCAGGCAAGAGGTAGGACCTGTGTAAATATCGGAGCAGCTTTCCATTGCTGGAGAGAATTCAAGGAGTATGAAGAGTTTGAATCGGATGCCGAGTTTGCGTTGTTTATTTATATGGGGGGGGGGGGCAGAGGGCAACTGCTTTAACCCAGGGCCCCGCAAAGGCTTACGTGGCGAGTGTTGGGTGCAGGCTGTGTTTTGTAAGGGAGCTGGAAAAGTCATTACATATGGTCCTGTTTGTACTTTGTGCAACTTTGTATGACAATTTGTTGCTTTTGAATTCGTTCATCGTTTGCAAAAATCGATTAGTGCTAATGTTTAAGGGGCTAGTGGGCTAATGATTGTGTAACCCTGTTGCATACATCATTATGCCAGTAGGGGGCTGTAAGTGATTGGCTTTGTGAGTGAGTCATCAAATGATTCATTCATCCAATTTGATCAAAGCAAAGTGTTACTGAAGCATTTACTTAATCAAACTGTTCAAACACATACAAAATGATCAACAGTTGTTATTAGTGAATCAATAAATCATTTACTCAACCAATTCTTTCCAAAAAACATTAATTTAAGAATGCAACAAGAGTTACTGAATTCAACTGATTCGTTCAAAAAACACGACTCTTAAATCGAATACTTCCCTACCAGCGCTATCTCAAGACTAATTCATACGCGTTTTACAAAATTCATACGAATTAGCCACCTCGTAAAATACATACTGTATTCATACTAATTTGTACGACCTCACTCGCACAATTAAGTATGTTTTCTGTGATGTGGTAGGTTTAGGAGTGGGGTTAAGGGTGGTCTGTGATGGTGGTAGGTTTTAGGGTGGGGTTAAGGGTGGTCCACCTCGTAAAATACGTAAAATTACAAATTTACAAATTCGTACGAGGTCATACAAATATGTACGAATTAGTCACCTCATAAAATATGTAAGAATTACTATATAGTTTGCAATAAACAGTAAGCTAAAATAGTAGTATGCTCGAATTCATAGTATTCAAAAAACAGATTACGATTCTGAAATGTGCATTTGATGGACACTATCACATGAGGCCACGGGAGAGGATTTGTCAATGGCAGTGAAGCCACGGAACTGACGGCGGTAAGTCACGTGACAATAGCCAGATTTAGTACATTCAGGAATGAAACCCCATCACTGGGTGTTTTTCGGAGACATGCAATACTGGTTCTTCCTTATTTGGAACTATATAAAGTAACTGGAAATACTGTGACTTAAAATATAGGTTTTTCAAAAACGGCTCTCGTTTAATTGTTCTTTACAGGTTCATTTAAATAAACCATCAAAAAAAACGATTCACTAAATCAATTGGACTTTCTTAGTATTAAGAGAGAAAAATATATATTGCCAGAATAGCAGGCAAAATTTATCTCAATCACTGGTGTGAAAAGCATAAACCTGATCAGATAACTACATAGAAGCAGGTTTAATAGAAGTCTAATCGTGAGGTGAGACGCTTGTGTTTTTTTCTGCATGGGTCAGCAGCAAGCAACCGCAGGACTGAGAATTAATGGTCTATTGGCCTATAAACACTTGGTGATACATTATTATGGCTTGGAGCGACCAACTTCACTGTTGTTTATGAGGACCATCTCTAATTTAGATCATTTAGGATAAATAGCTGCATAAGCAAATTGCAACGGCACCATGGAAATTGAGTTGGGCATCTGATGATGACCATTGGCTGCAGGTACAAAATAAAGTTTTGAGGATACCTTAAAAATCTTTTGTAGCCCATTACAATCAATGTATTCGCTTGGCAAAATCTGCATTCGTAGCATCTCACAACATTTGTAGCCTGTAATATTACATGAAATATCCAGTGCTATATTGGATGGGTGCAATTTAAAACCTGCTCAGTGCCAGTTACATTTGCCTATTGTTGTTCAAAAGCTTCATGCTGGCAGATTAAAATGATGTGATGTTGAGTTTGCATTTCCTTCTGATATACCTGTATAAATTTTAGTATGACGACGAATAAACAAACCTTGACCATGGTAATAGATGGGTAGAATGAAGAATGCTGTGATTTCTCTCTTGACATTTCATCGGATTTTTGGACATTTTGAGTGGTGAAGATTCCCGCTGTTTTCATCATGTTGTACGGTCAGTGCCAGGCCATTCCTGATTCCTCACAGACTTTTTCAACCTCTCAGGCATCAAATCCTGATGCGTTTTCATGGCATACAATTTCTATGAAGAGTTCGCTTTCATCTCACTTGACAATCAATATTGAAGAGCATTCAAACAGAAAACGTTTCTTGCATTCCACTGCGCTGCTTTTCCGGCATTCTTCTATGTAAACAACATGAGCTAAACTGAAGTATTTGACTATCGGACTTGTGGCTTTTGTGTCTCTCCATATGTTTAGAACACTGTGTCAAGACAAAAAAAGTGAAACTTTTAAACATCTTATTTTCAATTCCATTACCCTGCCTACATGTTCTGTATATCAACTGCAATTTTAAAAGAAACTTTCTGCTACTCTATGAATATAATTTTCTTGTATAGTCATCAATCAAATGTTTGACAGCTTAAATAAAACTCACTGCAGGTTCATCTCATTTGGGATATTAAAAAAGCAATGCATTTCAAAGACCAAGTAAAATGACTTAAAGATTAATGTTAAAATAATAACACATTGCATTCAAAGTATACATTTGACCAGATTTGTGTGTTTCCATGCATTGGAACTGAATTAATTATCATATTTGATATGCCTTATTTTATTTGTAACTTTATAATAATAATGAAATACATTGTATTCATTTTACACATAGAAAACTGAGCATAAATAAAATCATAGTTTTTATAGTTTTATTAGTTTATGCTTGTGAAAGTTATGTATCTACATTCCTGACATTTAAAGTTATTATTAATTTGTAAATATTAAAAAAAGAAAACAGGAAGTAGCAACAGAGCAACGCAATTAAATAAGTGACATTTCATTTATGTACAATTAAATCACCAAATTTCAAGACACTGTAACATTCAGATAACATTTTTGCCAAGTGGTTGGCAGATCCATTTCAAAATAATATGAGTTTGGAGAGCTACCATGTTCCTGCGATGACAAATATGGGACAGCTCTGTCTGGGAAATTGGAAATGACACAGAGGGTAAAACAGAGGTTAATTGCAGAAACCCACGATTTACCGCCCAACAGAATTATTAAATCCATATGAACACCTGGCCCTAAACGTCTCCTTTGGGTCACTTTCTTTCGTCGAACATATTCCTGGAAAGAATGGAAAATTTAACCGAGATTCGGTCCAAAAATTATGTGAAGGATATATTTTACAGACGGGCGATGACAACCTAAACCTTTTTTATCACTTTTAGAAAGAGGAATGAGATCTCTAGGGAGGATATGTTTGGTGAGTTATAAAGGCTCCTCTAACATGTCACCTCCTCACTGGCTGCCGACCAGTCAAAGCCAACTGGAAGCAACAGATAAGAGGCCAGAAATATGTCAGAAGGATTTCCACAGAGAGAGAGTGTGAAAGAAATAGAGCGAGGGAGAGCAAAAGAGAGAGATATGAACGAGTAAAGAGGTGCAGTTAGAGTTTGAGGGAGTCAAACAGGCAGGACACAAAGGTAAAATCAATGTGCCCTTTAAGCCATAATCGATAGTCTTCACTGCGTAAAACACAAGAAAGAGAAAAGGAAATCATCGCTTTAGTGTTCCCCATTCATTACGGCACAGTCGCACACACACACACACACACACACACACACACACACACACACACACACACACACACACACACACACACACACACACACACACATATATATATATACACATGGCACGCTCGCAAATGCCATTATTTATAACTGTCACATTGTAAAACGCAAACTGTGTGGTGAATTTGTGGTTTACCTCCAACTGCCACCTCAGCCAGGAAGCGGATTCAGAAGGAGACCAAATGTGCTTGGGTTTTTGGTGACATGGAGGGCCCTTTGAAGATCAAACGCTTTCAGAGGGAGTATCGGGGCCCCTTGGCCGAGCGTAATTAAAACTTGGGTGAGATAGATATGCGGCGGAGCGATAGTGAAGCGAGGCTGTTTCACTGCTAATCCTCACTAATTATGTTTAGCCATAAGGTCGGGCCTCCGCAAGCAACAAGCGTGAAGATCACATACCAGAGCTTTCTTGAGCTCAGGATCGAATGTGCGTCTTTTTGCTCATTTATGACAAGATCCCTGTAAGTAAATCCTGACCTCAAGCATTTTCCAAGGACCTGTGGAGCACGTGTCAGATCTGGACAAAAGCAAATGTAGATTTGACAGGTTTTCTGAGCTGGCAAGCTCAAACTAGGGGAGACTGGGGCAAGTTGTCACATTTATTACTTTGACTTTATACCTCACACTGTGTTTTTGTTTCTCAAAATAGCAACTTTATTTCTTGTAATACTGACTTTATATCTTAGAATTGTAACTTTTTTTGCTCAGAATTGAGACTATATCTCAAAAATGCAACTTTATTTATCATAATTGTCTATATACCAAAGTGACTTTTTAGCTCAAAATTTAAACTTTATTCCACGTAACTGTGAATTCCTACTTCATAATTGCAACATTATATCTCATAACTGACTTTATATCTTAAAATGCAACCTTATTTCTCATAATTGTGTTTATATCTCAGAATTCCAACTTTATATCTCATAATTGTCACTTCCATGCTCACAATTGTAACTTTATTTCTCATAATAGTTACTTCACAATGGCAACCTTGCAATATATCTCATAATTTGGAATGTATATCTCAGAATTGCAACAAATGTCCATACTTGAACTATTTATCATATGCAACTTTATATCTCATAATTGACTTAATTGGCTTTGTTTCTTATAACTGTCATTTATATGCAGTTATTTCTCATAATTGTGACTTCATAGCTCACAACTGTAACTTTATATCTCTTAATTGACTACATATTTCAAAACTGTAACAGTGACTTTATAGCTCACCGTTTTAACTTTATTTCTCCTAACTGTGATGTCATAGTTCATAATTGCAACATTATATCTCATAAATGACTTTATATCTCTGAATTGCTACTTTGTTTCTCATATTTCTTCATAATGTACAAATGCAACTTTCTATCTCATAATTTGTTTTTGTTTTTTATCTCAAAATGCAACCTCATTTCTGATAATTGAGTTTATATCTCAGAATTGTCATGTTCATAATTGCAACATGATATCTCATAATTGACTTTTTTTCAGAATTGTCACTTCAAAGCTCACAATTGCAATTTTATTTCTCCTAATTCTTACTTCACAGCTCACAGTTGCTGCCTCATTTATAACGGTGCCTTATTTTCTTGTGTTTGTATTCCATATAATTGCACTGTCCATGGAGCGAACCTGACTTACATTCCACTGCTGATTATATTCCATATAATTGTGTATGTGACGAATAAAAAAAAAATCTTGAATCATAATTGTTACTCCATAGCTCGTAATTGTAATTTTGAAATGTATCTCATAATCAGGAATGTATATATCAGAATTGCAACTAATTTTCGTAATTTTACTTTCTCATAATTGACTTAATATTTCACAATTGCAACCTTATATCTCATAATTGACTTTATAACTCAGAATTGCAGCTTTATTTATTGTAACTGTCACTTATACACAGTTATTTCTCATAATACATAGCTCACAATTGCAACTTCATATATCATATATTTTAATTGTTTTTTTCTACTTGTTTCTAAAAAAACAAAAACCTGTTCTACGTACTGTGTTAGGCTAACCGAGACTTCATTGCTTTTTGTTGGTTTTGATTGCTTCTATTTTCATCATTTGTAAGTCGCTTTGGATAAAGCGTCTGCTAAATGACTAAAATGTAAATGTAAAATAATGGACATTATTTCTTACAGATGTAACTTTATTTCTCAAAATTGACTTTATAGCTCAGAATTACAGCTTTATTTCTAATAATTGACTTTAAATCTCACAATTGCAACTTTATTTCTCATAATTGTTACTTCATAGCTCACGATTGCAACTTTATATCTCATAATCAGCAATATATCTCAGAATTGCAACACATTTTCATGATTTGACTATTTCTCGTAATTGACTTCATATCTCACAACTTCAATAACTGGGACTGTATTTCTCATGTGACTTAGAAAGTTAAAGTGTCTGAGGTTTCTGTGTGACAATTAGCCCCGGTGTCCCTTAATGTTTTCAACAGCTTCAGCATTTCACAAAACAGCATCATGCAACAGCACATGGTTTACAAGGAAAAAAAGACAGCTTTCAATGGTTTAATTGCTAGCTTTCCTTGTAAATGCTAGCCTTTTAATCTGTCAGCCTTTCCCATGGAATCAAGTGGAAACGAGTTGACCATTTACAGTGAATGTAAGCCAATCAGCAAACCCGTTCAGAATAGCCCAATCACCACAATCAGTGACATGTAAACACCACAACCTGCATGCCTCTACGATTGTCAATAGTTTAATTTTACCATCCCCGAGAAATGTGTTTAGCTGGTACATGGTGAACTTGACAAGGCTCATTTGCAAATTGCATGATGGGTAGATACATGGTTTGTGCGTGAACACAAGTACCATATTAAGCATATTAAGATCCATAATGGCATCCAGAGTTTAATTTGCATTTTGGCAATCAGCGCCCTCACCTGGAAGAGTAAAGATCCACAATTATAAACAACGAAATAAAAACTGTTGCATTCTGAAATATGAAATTACATCAGAATGCCATTGTGGGTTATTAGTGGTAAGAAAATGCTTAACAGCCCACATTGGATGAAGATAGATGGTTCAGTGAGAGCGCAAGATGCTTGGTAATGAGATCCCACCCGTCTCTCTCTGTCTTTCACCTTCCGTCGTGTGGTGATGTGCGAGGAGACCGTAATAAAAGCTGAAGTACCTGCTCCTGTAGGGCGGGCCCTTTTCCCGCATCCGCTTCCCCGCAGGCCGAACGGCCTCTGAGCTCCTGCCTCATTTCATCCAGCCCTGCCTCCAATCAAAATCCAATCCCCTCTGTGGGCCACCACAGTCCCAGCGGAACCGCAGTAGAGCTGGCAAAGTCATTCTGAAGATGGCAGAAGGGCAGAACTCTGGACTGAAACTGTCCTTATCTCCCAGCACAGCATTTTATATTAAAAAATACAACATCTCTAAAATTATTTTATAGTCAACAAAACCAATTTAAATAAATTACATAATAAATACAACGCATTTATCAAATAAAAACAAATTCAATACGTAAAAAGTAAAATACTCTTCTATTTTCATAAAGTGTTTTACTAATTATAAAATTCTTTTTTCTATCTATCTTTCTATCTATCTATCTATCTATCTATCTATCTATCTATCTATCTATCTATTATCTATCTATCTAAATAAATAATAATTGACTTTTATTTCTTTTTATCATTTTATAATTTGTATTTTTTATATGAATTTGCAAACCTAAAACCTCTAACTTATTTCCTAATAAAATAAAATGAACTTAAATAAATTACTTTAAATACTTTAAATCTATATATCTATCTGTCTGTCTAATACAAAATATTTAAGAATTAAAAAGTATAAATTGTATTTGATTTTTTATAAAGTTAATAAGTAACAAGTGTTGAGGGTCTTTTATTTTTATAAAATTACATTTTATAGAATAAAATAAAAAATAAAAAACAAACTACCTGTATGTCTATCCATCCAGCCTTCCATCTAATATAATTATTTATATAAATAATATTTAATATTTATACAATGTATAGTTAAAATTTTTTATATACATTTGCAAATCTAAATTATCTTAAAACAAAATTAATTTAAATTAAACTAACTTGTATTAATTATTTTATAGTAAATGTAGTAAAATACGTAATACATAAAATAAAATATGTAATAAATGTGATTATTATATCTATATATGTGGACTAAACAGCTGGTATTTATCACCAACATCATGCAGGTGTTAAAAAATACAGTCAATGCCATTATGAAATTTCATATACTTTAATAGGTTTATTTAATATAAATGTATTTATTCTTTATTTATTTTATTTTTTTCCATCTTTATTTCTGCATTATACTAAATATTTACTTGATTGTTTCATGCACATTAAGAATGAAGGATAATTGCATACTGAACACTGAAGGTCAGGTTTTGCCATCATACCTTTACACATCCTCTCATGACTCTTCCATTACAGTTCCAGCATCAGCACAGCTATCATTTCTCTCATCAGCACCAGCTGCTTTTGATCAATACTGTACGTGCCAGTTTCAGCGACTCATACCCCTCTGAATTCATCTCTCCATTCAATTCCAATTGCTGCTTCGCCTCTGTGATATATTTGTTAGCGTATGGCATAACATTTCCTCACTTCTTCTGCCTTCTTTTTGGCCTCTGCGATGCTTCTCAGAATGACAGCTTCCATAGAGTGGCACAGTGCCATTAGCCGTCAAACACAGAAGGAAACAAAGCATTTATCCACCAGAAAACCAGAGGTAAAAAAAAACAGCCCAGCTTAGCCTGTGATTTAGACCGCGGGTAACAACACTGACAGTCGGACAACACGCACAAGCTTCACTATCAAGAAGAGCAATGAATGACAGCGAACTGAAAATGTCAAGCGTTCAAACCCAGACCTTCACAGAAAAATGCAAGCTGGAGCAAGCTGGATACACAGAAAACAGATACACAAATCTATCTCAACTGCTCATTCCATGCTCAAATAAAGATGCTGAAACACTGTGAAAAAAATATTAATTTAATTCACGTACTCATGCATTCTAGGAGACTGCTAATAAAATGTTTTTGTGAAATTTAGAGAAAACATTAAGGGACCGTTTCATTTTGCATGTAGCATTTTGCAGAGGAATGTTACTTCTGAATGTTCTCTGAACCATCTGAATTTAATAAGATGTAACATTAAAAAAACGAACGTCCAACTAAAATGTTTCAGAAAAAAATTCTAATTAAATTGAATATATAGTTTTTGTGCAACCATTTTGAATGTTATTATGTTACTAGATGTTATTAAAGGCCAGATAACTTTTATTAATACAGGCAGGATGTTTGTTCATAACTTTAACATAACCTTGCCAGAACATGAATCAAAGATCTGGGGACATTCCCAGTTTTAAAGAGAGGTTAAATTGAGTAATGACACAAATTTTTTTCTAAATAAAATTAATTTTAAATGTCTGAATACATTTGTATTAAATTAAAATATTAAGGAATACATATTATACATACATTACATACAAAGAAAATTGAGTAAACAATATTTATTCCCTAAATTAGTTTGTATAAAATTTAAATATGAGGGAAAAATACGTACTTTAATATGTAACAATCTAAAAACTAAATAATTAATTAATTAATGTATTTATTTATTTAATACGATAATAAAATAAAAGTTGATAAAAAAAATGATAAATGATAAAATAGTATCAAATTACTTGTTTTTAGCCTGTTCATCACACAAAGCTATTTTAACTATTATACATATAAAATATATATATTTGAGCTAATAAATATATATATATATATATATATATATATATATATATATAACACACACACACATACATACATTTAAACAGTACATACATGTACAGTATATATACAAGTGGTATGGACCAATTCTATTATACGCATGTCCCTTTTAAAGCTTGAAAGCTTCATTCAATTGCATGGGAAAAGAATGACAAGAACCGTCTTCAATGTTTCTTCGTTTCACGGAAGATAAAAAAAGTCATCCAGTTTTCATTTCTGGATGAACTCTTCCTTTAAAAGACCTGTTTTCCCAAAAGCCTTTCATGACTTTGACAGATAACAACAAAGCGCAGGTCTGCTTATGTCGCTGTATTCAGGAACAACCTCTCTATTTGAACCAAATTAAATAAGGAGACATGCGGGAAACGCTAATCAGGTTTGATGTTGATCTAAGCCATTCTAAAAAATTGCCCTTTATTCTGTATACCCTTGATTTTGGAGGGCACTCAGATAGCCCATCTCAGCATCTTATTCTGATTGGTAATTAGATAAAGGACATGCATTCTGCTTGGATTATTATACATTTGAGAAACAGTGTGAAGTGAAAACAACAGATTTATAACAAAGTACTGGATGATTTTACTGGAGTATTTCAGTTGCACAGGCAGAGGCAGTAGAGAACAGACTGAGCGGTCGCTGGACATTACTCACAGTTTCCCCAAACCTTGTTTTGAGTAATATTGCATGATGTTAATAGCAGCCCTACCATGCATATGCTCCTTGCATAAATATATTCCTCCCCTCGATGAACCAGGAAAGCGGTGCCAAGATATGATATCTCGGTCACAACTCAACTCAGCAAGCTGCTGAAAAGTTTCAGCACGGCAGCCGTCCAAAACACTTTACATTGTGCATCAAATCAGAGAAGATTGAGGGAAAGGTCATAGTCCCTGTATATGCTGCTGAAACACAGAATAATATTTTTCTCTAAATATATTAGCTCTGAATCTAAATCAGAAAGTGCTATGGCCATTTAAACAGGTCAACAGTAGAAAAACTTCATTTTATGCAAAGTCAGCCGATATTTGATTAGATTGGGTGAACGTTCAACCTTCAAATCAGATTCTGCTTGAACTGCGCAGCTCAAACAAAATCTGCAGATGATCTGATGTTTGCATAATTTAGAGTACCGAGAACTAGGAGATATGTATATAAAAAAAAATCAACTTGACCGAAGCCTTGATCAAATTACTTGACACGTGGAGCCGAGCAAACTTAAACATAGCATTTAGGACTGTAGAGCTTGCATTTTCTTTCAAACATCCAGCTTATGAATTGTTGATGAACGTCAAGCAGTTGCTGGACAAAACGAGATCTGAGTGAAGTGATTTTGCCATGCCTGCTGCTTTTTGTTCCAGACAGTAAAATAAATAATTCTGCACATGATCTAATTGTGCAGAATGCTTCAAAAACATCAAGCAGCGTCAGTACAAAAAAAAAAACAAACGTTTTTTTCTAAATGCTTTTAAATATAAAGGTTACATGTGGAGGTTTTAGACGTTAATACTGAAGAAAAACCTTTATATATAGCCATATACATATACTGCGTGCGTGCGTGCGTGTGTGTGTGTGTGTGTTATTATATTTATATGACATCATGTATCAATATGGTACAAGATTATCCTATTTAAATCAAAGTTATTGTTAAAATAAGTGAGGTCAAGAGTAATCTAAAAGCAAAAGTAGTCTGATTACATTACCTAAAATGTGTAAATAAATGGATTACGTTACTAACTACAATTTGTAAGCAATCTGCCCAGCACTGTATGTGTGAATATACGCACACAGACAGGCTATTAATGCATTCAGAAATGGGAATTAGAAATAGAGCTGGGACTGTGCTTTTCCCACAATGCACTGCTGACACAGGGCCAAAGACACTGTGCAGCTGGAGGCTGTAAAGCCATTGTGGTCCTTCATTCAAATGTTTTGCACATGCGGCTGGATTTTTCCAAAAAGCAATACATGCATTGACAAGAGGATTTAAAAGAACAGAACAAATGTGAGATACATCTGACAGGGATTATTGTATGTCAGAAATCAAACTTCACCCACACCCACCATGACAATGTTGTATAATGTAAACATACTGAAACGGACAGCCGCAAACAGCCATGAAAAGGTCTTAAATGCTACGAACAGACCGACCTGTCAGCACTGATCATGCTTTCTCATTCTTCTCGTTCTCACACAAACCCTCGACCGTTATATGGTCACACAAGCTTTGTTCGGCCTGTAATTGTAGCGGTTACACAACTAGATTGTGTCACACACACACATGTCTGCGCACATTGTGACAGGCCAGCTGCGTGAGGTGATGTGTTGAGACAGAGTACCTGCAGCCAAACCCTGCGTCACGTCTGTATGTGTGACTCATCATCTATATGCGCCCAAAGACTATCATTATCATGTTACTGCTGCCGCTCACTGCCTTTGCATTTGTGCCGCAGGCTCACGTGGTTAGATAACACACGACTGAAGGAATGTCTGCCAGGTCTTGCTGAAGAATAACTAATCATTTTATGTAGGCTACTGTATTTTATTCAAATCATATTGTTTTATAATCCATTCGATTAGAAATTAAAACTCATTACTGGTTGTTATGGTGTTGCTAGATGGTTAAATAGCTAATTCCTTAATATTGGTCTTAATTTTCTTTCTTTATTTGTTTGTTTGTATAATAAGGCATTGTTAGTCTAGCTTTTTAGTCTTTTTTGATTGTCTTTACATAAAATGCAATTATTACTATTTTTGTTTTTAATGTTTTGTTTTAAAAGTATTTATATATATATATATATATATATTATATATTACACACACACACACACACACACACACATTTGAATTAAATATTTAATTCGGAGGACCTCAGAGGAAGCCAACCATCAGCGATTATACTGACTTAACCAAATTTTGCCATAAATGGTGGATCAGCACCTAGAGACAACCTCTACAGCCCTGAACGTCAGCGGAGTCTAGGACACATAGATGAGCCCCAGAGACAGATCTCCAGTGAGGAACTCGTCACCTAGACATCCATCGGGTAAAGACCACTGGAACCAGTGGACTGCTTACACTCTGACTTTGCTGCAGTTGGAACAAACTACTGGTTTGTCTGGCCGGAGGGGAACTGGCCCCCCGACTAAGCCTGGTTTCTCCCAAGGTTTTTTCTCCATTCTGTCACCGATGGAGTTTTCGTTCCTTGCCGCTGTCGCCTCTGGCTTGCTTAGTTGGGGAATCTTCATTTCCAACAATATCATCGACTTGATTGCACAAATATTATTTAAACTGAACTGAGCTGGGACAATGCCATTACTAAATTCAATAATGAAATGCATTCAACTGAAAATTGAGTGTTAAATCCTGTCATTTTAAATTATTGACACAATTGCCTATTTTGATATTGTGCAGTGCTTTGTTACAATTTGTATTGTTAAAGCGCTATATATAAATAAAGGTGACTTGACTTGACTTAATTAAAATGAATAAAAAATCTAAATACACTACAGCAAAAACACACATATTCAGTTTTTACTTATTAAACATGCTGTATTAATATTATTGTTATTTTAAGATATTTCAAATATATTTTAATATTTTATATCTTAAAAAAAAAAAAATATTACTATAGATAATTTAAAGAATGTAATCACAAAAAAAAATAAAACTTTGACAGAATATATACACACACACACACACACACACACACAACACACACATCACACACACACACAACTTATATAGACTAAATACTGTACAAATGTATAACACCACCCTACACCTAAACATATAACAAAGTTCATTAAAAAACGCACAGTAAATACAATAAATTATACACTAATCATATTATTATACCTATACCTATGTATATAAAAAGTCATAAACCACATTACAACACACACACACACACATACATACACACACACACACACACACACACACACACACACACACACAAACACAACACACACACACACACACACACACACACACACACAACAACACACATTATGTCAAATGTTGTATTATTATATATATATTTTTATAAATTTTTTAAGTCGTTTTAAACAACAATTTTGTTGTAATACTTCATAAAAATATTAAACACTCACTTATGATTAATTATTTATTAATTAATTATAAATAATCAACTAAATTATATAAACAAAAATAATAGATATAAAATAATAATTTAATAGAAAATAATTTCAAAACATTTGAATGAAGCACCACAATGGCTTCACAGCCTCCTCTCCATTGGCCGTGTTTCAGCAGTGCATTGTGGGAAAAGCACAGTCCCAGTAGCCTACCTGTTATCTACACTGTTTAATTGTACATAAATATTCCTGAAGCCAAACAACAGTGCAAAATGCTTATCCAGCTCACCCTCAAGTTGACGGGGGCATATGGAGACACTGCGGACAGGACGGGACGGGACAGGTAGCAGCTGTATTTTATTAGCTACGGTGCCTTGAGGGAACTGACTACACTGTAAGTTTGTCATGCAGGATTGATGACTCTTTTCTATCTGGAAAAAATATTTAAATATGATGGTGTAATCCCGAGGATGTGACGGCCACAATGAGCTTTTAAACTGCCTGCGGTTTTCGGCTGCATATATGAGCTTCATTCATTTCAGAGTTTAATTACTTATTTATTTACTTCCCCTGTCATATCATCTTAGGCACCGAATCGACAGATACCTTGAGCCAAGAGCACTTTAATTAAGAACCTGCTATAAATCACTATTTTAGGCTGGTGCATGTAATCTGCATTTAGATTTTTTCAGCAGCATTGCAGGTGAAACTTTACAAAGATGGATTTTTGTACTGCAAACATCTGTAAAGTGAAGTTTCATTCTGCCGGCCTTTATTCCATAGACTTCCAACAGCTTGCAGTTGCCATAGTGACAGTGCGAGCTGAAATCCTCAACTGTATGAGGAATGTTTGCATTTTTACCATCCCTTTGCACACATATTATGTCTTTAAAACAAAATGATTGTCTCAGAAACTCTCATCTCAGGGGGTTTTGAGGGAATGCAGTAAAGGAAATAGAGAAAAGGCATCAATCAAAAAGATGCAAATCAAATTTATATAATGCATATCTGTATGCTATATTACAGCTCTTCAGAAACAAGTAGAACATTTCTCACTGTATCTGCTATATGTGTTTTGTTCACATTTTCAGGGTTTATTTTGTGATGACTGGCTACTGTTTTATCTTTTATATATGTTAATGTTACACATTTACATATGTTTTGTAAAGAGGTAAATAAAAAAATATTATATATATATACATATTATTTTTTTAAGACAAAAAAGGCTTTATTTGCACATTTTAGTACAGAATATGTATAAAAAAGTACATTATATTGAACTATATACTGCATATATACACAATTATTAAAAAAGATATATTAATAAATATGTAATTTATAGTATAAAGTATATCTGTGTGTATATAAACACACACACAAACATTATGAACACACACAGCTGTGGGCAGCCATTTCTGCAATGAACCAGCGATGCCAATCATTCGTGATTTCATAATTTTTTTTTGAGTCAGTTCTCTTTTCTGTGAACTGTCCGAACGCATTTAGACCGCTCTCATACTGAATCATACAGCCTTCCCCTGGCCACGGGTCTGAAATTAATGGGGGCTTGAGGCAAAAATGCCACCAAATTATGTCTCTGCACAATTAAACTAAATCTGTTACAAATAAAGTGAAAAGGAAAAGTGTTGATTGTGTTAGTACATTTAGATCTACTCATATCACATCATGTTTCTTTTTAAGCGTTTTTTACAGCATTGCGCATTAAAACCACTCACACACAATTCTGTTGAGTTCAGGGCTGGGTTTTGTGGGGCCAGGTTTGTGGGGCAGGTTGTACCCGTGGGCCCTGTTTGAAATTGTATAAAATAAAAGTTTGTAGGTGTTCAGGTACAGAAACCGAATAATCAAATGTAAAATAGCATTGTATAGTCTACACTGTATAATTTAAACATAGATTAATTCTTGTTAAAACTACAAAGTCAGGAGCAGTGAGGGATTTTCTCTCTTTTGTTTTCTTGGATTAACATTAAGGACACAGACAGCAGCTAGTAAATTAGGCACGGTCACTTTAAGAGACAATGCATCCAATGAAAGGATTTCTTTCTCAACGGTTCAGGTTCACTCAAGACATAAGCGACAGTTTTTCGAGGATACTTGCCAAGACGGTATTTCGATATAATTTGGTATGTATTTGTTCGTTCAAGCGCAAGAAGAGGCAAAACTTAATTTATTGTTCAAGGGCTGTGAGACACGGCTCTCTGAGTGCATACTGTACAGAACACTGAATTAATTTGTGTGCTTGCATATTTAAACTGGCGATGTGTATTTGTTTGTTCAAGCGCAGGAAAACCCGAAAGGGAACTCAATTCAGTGTTTACGTGCTGTCTGAGACCCAGCTCTCAATGTTTTTTGAGAGTGCTTAAACTCACACGATAGACTGTAGTAGGTGATAATGTATTGTTCGTTGCTCACTTTCAATATAAAATTTATTCGCAGTTGTGGAATTTTAACAAAAAGTAATAATTAGTAACGTACAATGTTTTTATTAAACTGTGATCATGTTAAGTGTTAATTCAGTGGTATTAAAATATTTCATGACATGTCTAAACGATGTGTTTATGATGTGAGTTGTTAATAGATTACACTAACATTAGGCTAATTTTAGCACCCTCTACCTACATTGAATCATCTTTCTCATTCAGTAAAACAAACAAGAACACAGAGACCAAACTGTGCTGGATGAAGTGGACAATGAACTACAAACAACTGAAATAAAAGACTACATTTCTGAATTTTTCTGGAAAAAAGTCCTGTTAATATTCTTTGTTTTTGTGTCCACTCGTGCTGTTTTGCAGTTGTTTTCCTGTTTGAACATGATGCATGTCTTTGACCATTTTGTTCCTTTTTACCATAAAAAAACGTCTCTGTGCGTACCCTCAGCTGAACTCATGCGCCCTTGAGTTCAAGTCCTTGATTCTGATTGGTCAACAGCCTTAGCAACCACCCTTAGCAACATAAACCATCTATATTAAATATATAACAATATGTCATTTTTTATATTAATGTATTAAGTAAATGTATTATGTATAATCCAAATATGTATTTTTGTATGAGGTTTGTTCAATTATCTTTTTCAAGATGAATGGAAGAAAATCCTTCTGGAAATGAAATTGGAGGGAAATATACAGAGCCAATTTCCCTTTTTAGTGTGCCTAGTAAATCAAGTGGCATATTTCGCGACTGCAGCTAGTGAGGCATGTCGTCATGTGTTTGCTGATTGCTGCTCTCAAGGATAAACCATTAATCTTTGCCTCTGATGTTGTGAATGATCTGTCGACTTCCGTTTTCCTCTTCCGAGACAACGGGAGGGTGTGACGGGAAAGGAAAGCACATTTCTGTTTCTTCTCTTCCACCTTGTTTTACGTTACCTCTAGATTTATGGAGAGCAGGTCATCGCTGATTAAGATGAGTGTTTGTGCTGCAAGAATTATGGACTATGTCTTCTCACCCAACTCCAAATCATCCACCTCTTCCTGAAATCTTCTACAGGATGATCCGATTTTCAGCTCCAGCTCTTTCCCACGTTAAGTTAATTTCCCTCCGCTGGTGCCATTTATGGGCATTCTGTGGAGGAAGTAATCATGTGATCAAACCTAATCATAAAGTCTGACTTCTCCATTTACGTTTATTTTACATTTCCCAAATCTGCATAAGCAATCAAGGTGAAAGTGACCAGTTTCGGCTCCGGATAAGAAGGGATTAGCCTGAGATGTCTACATTTTCTCCGTCTTACTGAGGAAAGCCTCCAGTAAACAGCGGGTAATGATTTGTTGCTATTCTAGAGAAGAATTATCAATAAGTAATGATTTCATTCTGTCAATAATGAAATGGCAACTGATTAACATGTTAATTTGACTATACAAATGTCAGCAGGGAAATGACACTTGGATCATGGAGCCATTGAAAAAATGGAGGAATAAACCATATTTATTCATATTTAAATAACACATTTTGTAGAAAAATCCTGTTCAATTTCTGGATAATTGCACAGATACTATTTAAATGAACTGAGCTGGACGATAACATCACTGAATTCAATGATGAACTGCCTTTAACTGAAATTGGATGTTTACTATTGTTCTTTAGCATTACTGGCACACTATTTTACAAGTTAATACTGTAAAGCTGCTTTGACACAATCTGTATTGTTAAAAGCACTAAATAAATAAAGGTGACTTGCTTGACTTGATAAAATTAAATATATTTATAAAATCATGTAGAAAAAAATCATGTTACATTTTTTGGAAAACAAACAAATAAATAAATAAATAAAATAAACAAACTTTCTGGGTAATGATATTTTTT